>APFE031259587.1:75267-100777 GCA_000404065.3 Pinus taeda | reverse complement strand
GTAACACCATACAATCACTCCTTAAGGAAGGAGAACACTCCGCAAGCCATATGCTTTTTAATACAATAATCATTGACATCTCTCAATGGGGAGTCTCTAATCTCTATATAAGCCTCATACATACAATACCATAGGTCATTAACATTGGTCTCTCAATACCATATATCTAATACAATGGGTTTATCACTTTATTCCTAAATACTTGTGGTCCCTTACATGATGCAGGTTAACCACTTTATTTATTAACTATGGCCCATCACATTATTACATTATTATCTTGGATACCTCCCTCTATACCCCATAATATCCCCCTTAGGTATACTACATTTCACCCCCCTTAAACATGCTTCCTCCCTGAAACATAAGAAAAACACAAATAATAAGATCTACTCAAAAGAGTAGTCTAATGGTACCATGCATGTGCATCTAGCCATCCCAGAGTGATTACTCGATCTATCTTGTGCCTCGCTTGCTTGAGATGAGAATTGATCCTGGCAGTTCCTCTTTGTTGATGTGCAGTGGGTGGATTATCGCACCTCTTTATCTATTGTGCAGGGGTTATTGTCCTTGTTTCTAATTCGTTACCATCTTGTTGGATTTTTTGTTGTTGGGTGATGTGGGTGGTGATATGTTGAAGTTTTAACCAATGGTGTATCTTTATTTAATTCACCAACTAATGGAGCTTGATTGGTATCTAGTACATGTTGTGGCGCCTGTGGTTGTTGCTTATCTTTCATTATTACTTCAACCACAAAATCATCATCTGATGTATCAGTACTTGCAACATTTTATGCTTCAGCCTCTTTGGACTCTACTTGTTTATTGATGAAAATATCCTGTAATATAGTTTTCTTCTTCTTATACTAGAGCTTCAAGAATTTCTTCTGCACATTAATATTGATAGTACCAACAAATTCCATCCAAGGATATCTCAAAAAAACATCCACATTAGCCATATCTAAAGCATAAAAATCATAATGCAATACATACTTGTCCATATAAATCTTCAAATCTTTATAAACTTGAACATCCTCATTATCAATCTGTATGTTTTCAATGTGTTTTGTTAGAACTTGCAATTTTGTTGCCAAATTAACATTGATAAAATTATGCTTGCAACTAGGATTTATAAACACAATGATCTTCTCCTTCTGAATACATCCATGAACCTGTAATAAGGAGATACCATAAAAAAATAACCCCTTACGTATCTCATTCTCCTATTTTCTAGCATGAGAGCATTTTTCTAAAAAGGCTTCTATTTTTTCATGAGGAAGTTGCCACACTGAATCGTCAAGTGAGTACCACCATTTAGCAGCCTCATATTTTATATTAAATAATAGGAAACTTATTCAAAATTGTTTGGATCAAGACTTGCGATATTTTATAAATTCTTCAATAATGGGACTATTATCACAAATCGTAAAAATCATCTCAGTAGAAGCCTTGAAGTAGAATGAGGGTTTTGAAAAAAAAATTACCTACTCTATGTGGAAAATTTAAAAGGGCCACAACTCGGTCAATATGGCTCAGAATCTTTATTATAGTTTGTTTTCGGAAATGGAACGACCATTCTACATCTTCCTATGAAATAGAAATCCTGATGTGGGCACTCTGAAACTCAGATTCGCGCTGCAATTGTCTTTTCATTACAAAAATTTCTGAAAAAAATCATTGATTTTAAATCAGCGATATCTCCTTCATCTGGACTCCTATTTGACTGATTTTGTTTTTGAAATTGGGTGATTTTTTAAGAAGATCTCATATTTGCAATTATTTTCCCAAAATTCCCCACAAAAAAATTTAAAATTTTATTGGAGATCCGCCGTCCACGAATTGTGGTCAGGAAAATTTCTACAACACCGTTGATTTTAAATCAACGATATCTCCCTCATCCGGACTCCGATTCGGCCGATTTTTTTTTGAATTTGGGTATTTTTCCACAAAGAATCCAGATTTGCTATTGTTTTTGCAAATTTATCACCAAAAGTTCCAGATCTAATATGCAAACTCCTTGTTCCAAAATAATTCTGCAAATAATAATAATAATAATAAAAATAAATAAATAAATAAATAAATTTCTGCTTTGCCCAAGAAAGTGCTCTGATACTACTTATAGTAGATCTTATATGCAAATATACGAAAATATAAAATATTCCCATAAATAAAAAGATCGAAATATATAAATGCTTCTCTTTATTAATCAAAACCCTTGAGGTAGGGTAACACCATAAAATCACTCCGTAAGGAAGAAGAACACTCCACAAACCATATGCTTTCCAATACAAAAATCCTTGACATCTCTCAATGGGGACTCTCTAGCTTCTATATAGGCTTCATACATACAATACCATGGGTCATTACCATAGGTCTCTCAATACCATATATCTAATAGAATGGGCTTATCACATTATTCATAACTACTTGTGGTCCCTTACATGATGCAGGTTAACCACTTTATTTATTAACATGGTCCATCACATTATTATGTTATTCCCTTGGGTACCTCCCTCTGTACCCCATGATATCCCCCCTAGGTATACTACACCAAGGGCTCTAGAGCATTTGTCCAACCAAGGCTATGAGACTAGTAACTCAACCCAAGCTGTTACAAGGCTCCAGGAACTAGTAACTCAACCCAAGCTAAGGAAACATGAGAACCAACGAAAAAATAAACAAGGAAATAAACCCATAATCACCATGGCTATCCAAGAAATGACAAGGCTAGGCAATCCACTGTCAATCTAGGCAATCCTCCAGGCCAATGACAGATCACAACCAATAATCCACATGCATGTGCCATGCATGCCAAAACAAGTGAAGAAATCATACATGCAACTCGGTACCTGCAAGTAAATCTGATGTAGCTATTGATCATGGTGTCTTATTGCACTTTCCTGCTCTTCCTTTGCCTTCTTGCTCTAAGAATCCAAGTATGCCACACCCTCCAAGATTGCTCCGAGAAAAATCTAAGTCTCCAAAAGTATGAGAGAGAGAGAATAATGAGAGAGCTCCAAAACTGAATTGACAAAAGGTTACCAACTAATCCTCATAGGCCTTTTTATGAATGAGACCTCTATTTTATTCATTTTCCATTATTTTCCTTCAATTTCCTCCTCACATGCAACCTGTGACCTTTCACCTCATTTTTCTCATAATTTCCATTATTTTCATAAATAAATGTGCCAAAAATTCCATTTTGTCTTTTCAAAGCCTTAACCATTGCCTTGGCCAAGTTACTTAGCCATAAAAAATCACAAGTGATCCCAATCACTAGGATTTTTCCCAACATCTTGGAATAATTGTCTCATCATCCATGGTTATTATCTTTCCGTCATTAACTTTTATTAGATGGAATTTTCACCAGGGTTGTTACAAGAAAGTGATTATACTTTTGAAATAAAATAGTTTGCAAAGAATCATATAAACAAGTTTTTTTTTTTTTTTTGTTCATTTCCTTTTTTGTAATTAATCAGAGGGAAATATTGACATACCCACCTATAAAGGGATCACATCTCGCTGGCCAAACCAATCAGAGTTTAACCCCAATGGCATTAAAGAGAATTTCCCCCGTGACCTCCCAATGACGAGGTGCTTTAGCAACAGGACATCAATCAATTGAGCTAACCCTTGGGGCATGTAAACAAGTTATTAATTATGATTAGGTGTCAGGTTCTAAATTTAGTTATTTATTTATTATCATTACATTAATTAGTTACTTTATAACTTTCTTCACATATATCTCTCTCCCTCTCTATATATATATATATATATATATATATATATATGAGGTTGCATCATTAAATAATTTTTTTGTTCATGACTTTATCACTTAATTTAGGTGTGGCATCATTAAAGAGTCGTTTTTTATGATTTTTTTAGCTAGTCGGTATAATATTTGATATTAGAGTGGATGATCCTTGGTTTGGTCCTTTCAAACAAGGTATCTTACCATTTTCATTCCAACTTTTTGTGCATAATTATAACTATGTGAACATTTAAGGGTTGTTAAGGGGAAAGAGCAAAGTACATTGGGTAAAAATTTTAGAATCTAGTTTATCATATTTTTGGAGTTATAGCCTATATAAGTTAGGGCATTTGTCTAGTCCTTAAACTAGGCTTAAACAGTAAATTTTTTTGGTAAAATTATGATATATGTAGATTGTGAGCTTCACATTTGTGATATTAATCGATGGAATATGGACCATGGTATTTTAAGTCAAAATTTTAAACCTTTTAGGGAAATATTGCCAACGAAAGTGCATACAAGTTTATTCACCTAAAAAGCACCAAAAACAGTTACATATTTTAGTAGTTTGGACCTAAATCCTTGTTGAAGACTTCAAATTGAAGAGAATTTTGGGAGCATGAAGTACATATATTAGTGCATTATTGAATGAAATTTCAAACTCATAAGCATATCATAATGAATTTACATTATTTGCAAGATTGATTAGTAAAGTAGATGTCAAATTAGGGCATTACATAAGGGTTTTGAGCAGATCCCAGTTTTAGAATTATCTATATTTTGCAGTTGTAGACTTCTTGTCTAGAGATATCTACTTGTGTATATAAACAAAGATATTTATGATTCATCAAGTATTGGATGCCTTTGTACACCTATGTTGGTGCTTGAGGAGTATCACTATATTAGACAAAATTTGTTTACGAGTTTGTAACATACCCACTTACTACCAATATCCCATACTAAGGGTAGAAGAGGGTGTTACTATCATTGAATTGACCTCCAATGTCCTGTTATGGAAATGGGGCCTAAAAGTATTGACATTTTTCAAAATCTTCAAAACTTAGAATAAACATCGCCATTTACAGTTTTTGGTCACTTTTTCCTAGCATGTCATCCTGTATTGCCACATGGCACCCCATGTCACGCCCATGTCATCTCAAGGGGGTCCACGTTATTTTTCCTACCCCGTGTTTATGCCATGCCCTCTCGGCTAAGGCCCACGGGACCAACCCCCAAGCATGCATGCTATGTTTTATGAGGTAATTTATAATCAACACATGGAGAGGTATGCACACATGGAAAGCATCATTCCACATTGGCTACATCTTCCCCAGTCTCGACCCTCTTTAAACATGACACATTTGCCTCCTTTCCAAATCTTCAGGGTCTGGGACAAAGAGGCTTCTCCCCCATGAATTAACTGGAAGATTCTCGTCCTTGGATGATTTTTCTTGACCCTCTTCTAACATGCATATATAGTTATATATAATTTAACCAAGAAAAAAGGGTGCTCCACCCCTCCTCTTGGATGGTCAACGACCACAGACCATGAGGAAGATTGATGGCCCAGATTAAAAGTGGCCTTGCACTGCCATGTAACCCCAGACTTAAAATCCAGGGACTTCCTCTTGTGCCCCTTGTTTAAAGCTCCAAGATGACTTCATGGCTTGAAACCTTTGGGGTGATGTCACTATGACGTTCCCCGCCCCAACCCCCTTTTCCCTGGAACTTTTATGTTGTACTCCCTTTGGAAATTGTAAGGGTGACATCATCTACCACTGTGGCTTGGCCCACCAGGTCTTTGAGCCCTTGCAAAGAATTATTTCCCCATTATAATTAAATTGGGTTATTTTAATGGGTATCCTGTTTCCCTGAGGCCTCAACGGTTATTTTTCTATCACTTACCGAACTCACCTTCTGTCTCCCGAACCCATCTCCCCAGGCAAAACCTTAAGTGTGCACACAAAAACCTTAGGGGTCCCAATGCCCCGGGGTCCATCCAACGGTTCCTGTGGCACAAAGATCCAACGACCTAGATCATATCAAGGACCTATAAGTGCTTCTTCCTTGGCCAAAACTCAATGGACATGCATACACAACCTCTGAGGTCCCAATGCACGGGGTTGATCCAATGGCATTGAAGGCCCAACCTCTTCGATGACTAGGATTAGAGCGTAGACCCTCCCACCATTAATTCAATAATATATGTATATATTTCTAATGGCCCTTTTCTAAGGCTTCTGGCGTATCCCTCCTTAGATTTGCAATATGTGATTGGGCTTGCACATGCACACACACACACACACATATGCATATACATATATGCTATCTCTCTTGAGTTTTAAGGCCCCGACCCAGCCTGTCATATATATATATATATATATATATATATAGATGAAACGTTATCCCTCCTGAGAATTAATAATGCTTCGACCAGTCTCGACCATACATGAATAACATTATCTCTCTCGAGCTTAATAAGGCTTCGACCTGCCCTATATATATAAACATGAGCTATCCATCTAAAGCTTTGCATTATATAGGGAATCTTCCCCTCTTAATATTTATACACAAAGGTCTGATATTCAATTCATTTAATACAAGATTTCAATTAATAATTAGAGATTTCCCCCTCTTCTTTATACTAAGGCTATTTAGACCGATTTCAAGCCCATATTAACACAAAGGCACCTACAATTTCTTAGGACTAGAAATTTTGTGAGATTCAAACTCATAAATTCAATAATATATGTATATATTTATAATGCGGCGTTTCCAAGTCTTCTAGCGCATTCCTCTCGAGCTTTGCAATATGTAACTGAGCCTGCACACACACGCACACACACACACATGCATTTACATATATCCTATCTCTCCTGAGATTGAAGGCCCCTACCCACTTCGTCATATTATATATATATATGTATATATATATATATATATATATTATATATATATATATATATTATGAAATGCTATCCCTCCTGAGCTTTTCGCTCCTGGAGCTTAATAAGGCTTTGGTCTACCCTATATATATAAACATGAGCTATCCCTCTTGAGCTTTGCATTATATAGGGAATCTGTCCCTCTTAATATTTATACACAAAGTTCTGATATTGAATTCATTTAATACAAGAATTTAGTTAAAATTTTTAGATATTTTCCCCTCTTCTTTATACTTAGGCTATTTAGACCAATTCCAAGCCCATATCAACACAAACGCACTTATAATTTCCCAGGATTGGAAATTTTATGAGATTTAAACTCATCAAGCGAGCATAAGAGTCACCCATTTACTTACAAATTACATAAGGGAATAACATTCACATAGGAAGTCACATTTTTCAGCCTTAACACAACATGAATTCAACACAATGGACATGTACATAACCTTGATTTTTCAAGAACACAACTATACACTTATCTTATGAAGTAGTATGGCCAATGATATTGGGACTTCAACTCTCCACCCAACCTTATATTGGGTTGCACTGCAATCTTTCTTGCAGCCAATCACCCCCGAGATAGATTCCAAATCTTGAGGAGGAGTACTAAAAGGAATAAAACCAATGTTTCTAGTTGAAACAAGGACTCCAAATACTACACTACCTCCACCCACCAACTAGTCATTTTAATAAGCTAAAATAGGGTATTCAGAGGCCACAACACCTCCACCCACCAATTATTCAATTTAACAAGATGAAACAGGGAATCCAAAGGCCCCACCACATCCACCCACTAGCTATTCTATTTAACAATCTAAAACAGGGAATCCAGAGGCTTCACCACCTGCACCCATCAACTATTAAGGGAATCCAAAGGTTATCTCACCTCCATCCTTAGAGAATTTTTTCTCAGTGGTTCCACTGTGAACAAGGAGTCCATAACTCATTGGGAATGAAACCAAAACAAGCACATGGAAACCAAAAGGGCTCTCCTTGACCAAAAATCTAGAGAGCAAGATCTCCACCCATGAGCTAGCAAAGGAATGTAGATATTAAACCATCTCCAACCTCCTACTGAAACATGGACTCCTTGGCCCTTCACTTGAGAGATGCCCATTCACTCTTATAGTTATTAATAAAAAACCTTCTCTCTCGTTCGTTGTCTTCCTTAGGAATTTTAATCCTCCTCCTTCTCATGCTGAGAGTTCTTTTCTCTCCTACCTTCCCTATGATGCTCCAATGAATGAGTGATGAATGAATGACCCCCCTCGCCCTGTGTGTCCTCCCATTTTCCTTTGTGGAGAGTCCTTTATTGTAGCCTCCCACTATTGTTGTTGCAACTGTATCTTGGTTACATGGTCGTACTTTTCTCATCACCTTTCTCGGTCTCCAGTTGGTGGTTCTATCTTGCATGTGGTTGTGGGGATGTTGTTACTCCGAATCCCCCTCGCCACTTCCTGTTGGTTGATTTTGGTATGCTTTGTTCCTGCCATCATAACTCCTCTGATATTTAGTTTTTGTCCTCTTCTTTACTTGTGGACATGCCCAAGAGGGGCATGGGCTTGTCCTTATTTTCTAGCTGAATTAAAAACACAATCAACCCATTAAAAGCACCCTAGTTAGTGTCCATGACCCACATTTAAACAACCAAACCTCCTCAAGCAACCTCCCTCCCCAAGCTCTAAAATTTGTGTCCCAATTTCTCATCCTTTTTTTTTTTAATTACAACAAAAAAAATAATCTAAGATATTTACAATAGGGGAATTAGCCAGGGCCTGTCATAGAGTTTGACCTTCCACATATCATAGGGTGTATTGAAATCTCTAAAGGCATACTTAAGACCACATTTAGATAAAATTTTATCCCTTTGTATCTATAGTACACTAAACAAAACACTTGGAGAGACCACTCTCATGTACACATAAAATATGTAGTAATGTTAAGGGTATAGTCCATAGTCCTTAGTCAAAGCTATTAAATATTGATTGAGTACCCCTATTAAAACCTAAATGGTATATTAGAGATCTATCAAGCCTAAAGTTCCCTTGCCTACAGGACCTCACAAAACCACATCCCATTATTTCTATATGTAGTGATCAAAATGTAACTCCTATAAAGGCTTTTGAAATTTTATCATTGATTCAATAAGAGAATGAAGAAGGGAAATCCAAGGTGACCAAGTTGATAGAGAAAATAACAAGCATGCAAACTATAATGGAAAAGACGACTGACATCTTAAATATGGTAAGTAAAACATAATTTCAAAATTATAAATATGGTCTGAAATAGAATATCAAAGATATGGAAAGCAAAGATGATCTCAACAAGAATATAAAAGATATGGAAAACAAATATGATCTCAACAAGAATATCAAAGACATAGAGAAGGATCTTACGAAGGAGTTAACAAGCCTCCTTATGCTAAATTCTACATCTTGAAAAGAGGATAATTAGAACAAGAGAATTGAGCCTTGGGCACATATTGGGAATATTACAGTAAATTTAGAGAATTAAAAGATTTGAGTTTCAAACCCCTAAAAAGTGTAAACTCTGAGATCCATAGCATCGTGCTTTCAACTAAAGGCCAAATATCTACTTAATTTTTTAAGATTGAAAAGTTTGATAGTATTGATCCCGTGACATGAATATTTTGGATGGACCAATTCTTTGATTTACACCAAGTGCCAATTTTTCAAAAAATAACTATTGCATCCTTATCATTAGAACTTGATCAATTTGTGTTATCAATGAGTTCGCAAAAACAAAAATGAATTTAATTTCTTTTGATTTATTTTTGTGGATGAATGATAACACATTATGAAGATAATATGAGCAACAACTTCTATACCCTATTGACAAATATCAAGCAAAGATGTCTAATTATAAAACATATTCAATAATTAAAAAGTTCGATATTAAAGTGAACAACTTCCAAATATTGAGGGGTTTTCACAGTGCATTATATTAGATATCATTTTTTTGGATTCAACTGCGTTAAGTAAGTCATTCATCTATGACCATTTCCATGAGAGATAGTCGTAATTGACTAATTTTTCATGATTTTTGAATATTTCACTTAGCACTCATTGCATTGGGTGATGCTCACAGGGGTGAAGAAATGGGATTGAAACTAGTGAAATGAACCAAAATAGCGTCAATTGTCACTTTCAAGGCTTGCACCCAGTAACCAGGATTTCCGGGAGGTCGCCTATCCTAGATCGCCTCTGGCTCAAGCACACTTAACTATGGACTTTTCCCCACAATCAAGTACACGTAGCTTGCTACCCCATTTGCAAAACCTTAATGCTCACAGGGGTGAAGGAGTGGGATTGAAGCTAGTGAATGAATCACATAGCGTTAATCATTAATTTTGGGGCTTGCACCTAGTAACCAAGACTTCCCAAGAGGTCACCCAGCCCAGATCGCCTCTCACTTCTAGGGCATGCACCCAGTAATCAGGACTTCCTGGGAGGTCACCCATCCTAGATCGCCTCTGGATCAAGCACGTTTAACTATGGATTTTTCCACACAATCAAGCCCACTTAGCTTGCTACCCCATTTGAAAAATATTAATGCTCACAGGGGTGAAGAACTGGGATTGAACCTAGTGAAATGAATCACATAGCATCAATCATATCTTCTAGGGCTTGCGCTTGGTAACTAGAACTTCCCGGGAGGTCACCCATCCCAGATCGCCTCTAGCTTAAGCGCACTTAACTGTGGATTTTTCCCCATAATCAAGCCCATTTAGCTTGCTACCCCATTTGCAAAACCTTAGTTCTCACAAGGGTGAAGAAGTGGGATTGAAACTAGTGAAATGGATCACATATTGTCAATCATCACTTTCAGGGCTTACACCCGGTAACTAGGACATCGCGGGAGGTCACCCATCCTAGATCGCCTCTAGCTCAGACATGCTTAACTATGGAGATTCCCGACAATCAAGCCTAGTTAGCTTGCTACCCCATTTGCAAAACCTTAATGCTCACAGGAGTGAAGAAGTGGGATTGAAACTAGTGAAATGAGTCACATAGAATCAATCATCACTTCTAAGGCTTGCACCCAGTAACCAGGACTTCCCAAGAGGTCACCCATCCCAAATTGCCTATGGCTCAAGCACGCTTAACTCCACAGTTAAGTGCGCTTAAGCCAGTGGCGTTTTGGGATGAGTGAGATCTCGGGAAGTCCTGGTTACCGAGTGCAAGCCCCAGAAGTGATGATTGATGCTATGTGATTCATTTCTCTAGTTTCAATCCCACTTCTTCACCCCTATGAGCATCACCTTATGTAACGAGTGCTAAGTGGACTATTCAAAAATCATGAGAAATTAGTCAGTTACGACTACCTCTCATGGAAATGGTCATAGATGAATGAATTACTTAATGCAGTTGAATCCCAAAAAATGATAACTAACTTCCAAATAATAAATTGTTGGATTTCTTATGGGTATTTAAGGGATAGCATTCAACATGTGGTGTGTCTATTGTAGAAATTCCTTGTAGATTCAAACTGTTAATTGTAATTTACTAAAAAAATAGAATTGAATCTACGCTAGTCATCAACAGAAACAATTAAACGATCATGAAATCACAAAGCATACAAGAGAAAGAATTCAATCAACACATTACACAATCATTTCCTAGGGAAATCCACAACTGAAAACCATTTTCTCTCTGTATATTTCATTATTCAAAAATTATGAGAAGATTATAATGCTTTTCTCAAGCCCGAATAACCTCTGCACTATCTCTATCTGTCTCACAGCTTCCTAGACAAGCTCAGGACAACACCTTACCAATTTATCATTTTTCCAAGTCCCTATTTACTTGTGTTGTTTCCTTGGGAATTAGCCCCTATTAATTAGGGAAATTCCTCAATTGGAATTGTGCAATCCTCATAGGCCTTCCTCTAATTGTATGCACCATATGTACAATTAAAAAGATTATACAAATAATAGTACACTATCCTTGAACTCCAATCTCAACTGGGTAACTCTCATATCTGGCATGCATGAGTTATTTATGAGTGAATCATCAGCTAACTAGTTGACCACATGAAGCAACACCCCACTGTCTAACCTCCTACTATTTCCTCCATTAGCTGGAACTACTTTCACTTACTTTAACTCAATTAAACTAAATTAATTATTTACAACTCAAAATAATCTCAACTAGGGCTCCTATAATGTAGGAGACACTCTACATGACTCAAGTTAGACCCTCAACTCGAATTAACTGAACCAACTAAGTAAAATTAACTTAGTTAACTAATATAATTTGTAATGTGATGTGGAATTACAATTTTATTCCTAATTTAATTCAAGGACAAAATTAAATCAGAATTTTCTTATTGCATTTTCAACACTCCCTCTCAACAAGAAAGGGATTATCTGCTACCCCGATCCTGCCTATATGAAACTCGAATTTTCATCTTGACAATTCCTTTATCAAAATATCTGCATCTTGTTCCTCTGTAGGAATGTACTCCAACAACATAATTCTCCTTTGCACATAATCTCGTAGATGGTGATACCAGATGTCGATATGCTTGAACCAGTCACCAAAAAATAGATTCTCAGAGAGTTTGATACAACTCTGATTGTCACAGTAAACCACTGTAGGATCCATCTACTGACCAAATAACCCAACAAGGATATTCCTCTTCCAGATAGCCTCAAAAGTTGTTTGACTAGTAGCCATGTACTATGCTTTAGCGGCACTGAGTGCAACTAATCTATGCTTCCTATTGTACCAATAAACTATTGCTGATCCAATACTGAAGATTCCCCTTGATGTTCTCTTCCTATCGGATGGACTCCTTGCCCAATCTGCATCTGTGAAGCCTTCCAGCTTCACTCCCTCTGTCCATCTGTACCAAAGACCAAACTGAGTGGTGCCTTTGAGGTATCTCATCACATGTTTAATTGCCTTCCAATAAATTTTGGTTGGCTTAACCATTGCTTGACTAAGCTAGTTAAATAGAAAACATATGTCCAGTTGTGTGTTCACCAAATACATAAGTGAGACCACAGGCTAGCTGTAAATAGTATCCTCCACTACTTCAATTGAAGTAGCATCTTCATTCCTCCTATTCCCTGCTAGAAGAGTCTCCATGGGTTTGCTACTCTCCATGTGGAACTTATTCAGTATCTCATTGACCATACTTTCCCTGAGAGACAAACAGTTCCTCATCTCCTTGCCATACTTCCATACCAAGGAAATAATGCATGAGCCCCGGGTCCTTCATCACGAATTCTCTTGCAAGATCCTCTTTACAATATTTTACCAGCTTCTCATCACCTGTGAGAATTATATCATCGAAATATAATACTATAATCAACAATTTACCTTCAACCACAATATGGTAAAGGTTCACATCTGATTCACTTTTGGTGATGCCCAACCTGGTGAAATAGTTGTCAATCATGGTGTACCAAGCACAAGGTGCTTGTTTCAATCCATACAATGCTCGCTTGAGTTTGCAAACATGTGAATCTCTGTTGAAGGTCTCAAATCCTTCCATCTGCTCAATGTACACCTCTTCCTCAATCACTTCGTTGAGGAATGTTGTCTTCACATCCATCTGATGTATCTTCCATCCCATATGCGTTGAAAGTGCTAGAATAGATCTAATTGAAGAGTACCTTGATACTGGAGAAAAGGTCTCCTCGTAATCAATTCCTTCCACCTGAGAGAACCCTCTGGCCACAAATATGGCCTTGTGTTTCTCCACACTCCCATCTCCTACTTGGTTTACCTTGTAAATCCATTTGGAACTCACCATTGACTTATTTGTTGTTCTTAGAACCACCTCCCAAACACTGTTTCTGATAATGGAGTCATACTCCTCTACCATGGAATAAACACATATTGGTTGCTACATTGCTTCCTCAAATGAGGATGGCTCCATTATTTCACTCTCACATAGGAGCCATGTAGCCAGTGTACTGATCTGGTGACCTCCTCTACCTGCACTGTGATGTGGGTGCTCCCACATTCCCTCTAGCATCAAGTATAAATTGGTCAGCTTCTCTGGTGCGCTTCCTTCCATTTTTGAAGTCTCTGCATGAGTGGGTGCTTCCACTCTCTGCTCCCTTGCATGTGGTTACTCCACATCAACCTGAGGTTCTTCCTCTGGAGCTAAAATCTCATCATTTGCATGCAACTAAAGCTCCATCTCAAGGGAACATCTCATGACCTTCTCTTCATCAAACATCACATCTCTACGAACCACTGTCATCCTGTGAGATGGAAGGAACACCTGATAGTTGTGAAGTGTATCCGTGTACCCTAAAAACATGCCCGAATCAGCTGTTGGTTCTATCTTTTTCCTTGCAACCTTTGTAACATGAAAGTAAATTTAAGAAGAAAAGATCCTGAAGTGTGCCACATCTAGTTTCTTACCTGAAAAATATTCTTCTTATGTACTCATCTCGAGAATCAGATGAAGACTAATGTTATGAAAATATACAACTGTGTTGCATGCTTCATCCCAAAATTGCAATGGTAGGCCCTGATCATGTAACATCGCCTGTGCAACTCCCACAATACTTATGTTCTTCCTTTCAGCCACCCCATTCTATTGTGGGTTATGGGGTGCTATTAATTCCCATCAAATTCCTTCTAATGCACAAAATTTCTTGAATTCATTCAACACATAGTATCCACCATTATTTCTCCTAAGAGCCTTCACTTTCCTTCTAGTGTCTTTCTCAACAAGTGCTTTAAATTCAAGAAATTTAGAGAACATATGATCTTTCTTCTACATGAAGAAAATCCAGCACTTACATGAGAAATCATCTACAAATATTACATAATACTTGTGCTTGGACCATAGGAGTGCTATCGATTGAATGCTTGGTCCACACTACATGGATTGGCTATGCTGAGAATGGTCCACACACATTTGAGTGAACTCTTTCAAGGATAGCTTGTGCTCAACTGTCCTTATCATGAAAGGTGGATTTGGTGTACTTCCCCAATGTACACCCTTTTCATGTATCTCTCCGCTCTAGTGTACCCTTCGTAGAAATCTGTTGCATGATCTTCAAGGCTCCATGATGCAAGTGACCCAATATTCTATTCCACAACACACTGATGTCTCAACTCTACACCTTTTCTTCTTTTGTGCTCAAACCAACACACTCTTCTCCATCCAATTTGTAGAGGTTATTCACCTGATGTGTTTCACTTGTCCTGAGGCTATGTGATGAAGGAAATCCTCTCCTTTTCTAAATATCACATCATAGCCACGGTCTTCCAACATAGCAACTGAAACCAAATTCTTCTTCAAACCTAGAACATACATGACATCTTTTAGTGACAGGAGAACCAAACTCCCTTTGAAAAGTAACAGTAATGATATCAGTCACACTATACCTTCCATCATTTCCCATTTCGATGTGCATATGGAGGTCCTTCTCCTCCAAGTCATTGAAGAATTCTTTGTTGCTGGTCATATGGAATGAGGCTCCACTATCCAGATACCACACACTACCCATCATCGATGTCACCATGCAAGCGATGAGGGTGAAATCCAACTTGAATTGTGAATAAAGAGCTTCACCTACCACTCCTCCCGAGGGCTTCTTAATGACCTTATTGTGCAGACACTTCGTGGCATAGTACCCCAACTCATGACAATGAAAACATTTAATCTTCGACAAGTCCTTATTTTTTCCACTCTAATTGGAATTTGATTTGGAATGGGATGACTTCCTTTTCTCTTTCTTTGCATTTCTAGCTAAGGCACAATTCTCCTCATCATCATACTTGAATGAGGTTCCATCTATGGTGTTCCACCAAATATCTTCTTGCACCAAGTCAGACCACAAACGATCCCACTTTGGTAGCTTCTCCCTCCCATTTACAATATCCTCGTAGCTGTGCCAACTCTTGGGAAGGCTTAGAAGTGCTAGGTTGACCAGATCATCTTTGGAAATTGTAACATCAACACTTCCAAGCTCATCCCAACATTGGGTGAACTTGGTCAAGTACTTTGGTATTGTGTCGCCCTTCTCCATATTGATTTTTTTGAGCTTGTCCTTCAGTGCCAGCTTCTTATGGTCATTGTTGTTTTGAAACAAGTCTGTCAAGGCCTTCCACATTGCACATGGAATCTCCTTCGAGTGGAGGTTCGAGACAATATGGTCTCGAACTCCTTCAAGGATAATCCTTC
Organism: Pinus taeda; assembly: GCA_000404065.3. NCBI lineage: Eukaryota > Viridiplantae > Streptophyta > Pinopsida > Pinales > Pinaceae > Pinus > Pinus taeda. Next base: position 84,907 of record APFE031259587.1, on the reverse strand, counting down.
TCACCTTTGCAAAAAATTTCCTCCACTCTACCAGGTCTTGAGCATCAGTGGGCTTAGTAATATCAGTATCTATGAATTCCTTTAGCCCGTTGTCTTCCAATACTACCTCCATCCTGTCCTTCTAAGCAATATAGTTCAAACTACCCTCAAGGGCATATTTGAGTCTCAATCCATAGAATGACATCCTTCTGACTCTGAAGAATGATACTGCAAATTTGATTTCACCTACAAAAGAAAAACTCATATTCTCCTCTTCTAGAGTGATTTTTTCTTTGATACCATGTAGAAATTCTTTGTAGATTCAAACTGTTGATTGTAATTTATTAAAAGAATAGACTTGAATCTACTCTACTCATCAGCGGAAATAATTAAATGATCATGAAATCACGGAGCATACAAGAGAAAGAATTCAATCAACACATTACACAATGATTTCTTGGGGAAAGCCACAACTAAAAACCCCTGCTATCTATATATTGCATTAGTTAGGAAATATGAGAAGATTACATTGCTTTTCTCAAGCTAGAGCAACCTTTGCACTATCTCTATCTGTCTCACAACTTCCTAAACAAGCCTAGGCCAATACTTAACCAATTTCTCGCTTGCCCAAGTCTCTATTTCCTTGCATGGTTTTCTTGGTAATTAGCTCCTATTAATTAGGGAAATTCCTCAATTGGAATTACGCAATCCTCATAGGCCTTCCTCTGGTTGCATGCACCACCTGTATAATTAGGATGATTATATAACAGATAGTACACTGTACTAGAACTCCAATCTCAACTAGGTAGCTCTTAGATCTGACATGCATGATATATTTATGACTGAATCATTAGTTAATTGGTTGAACACATGAAGCAACGCCCCACTGTCTGACCTCCTACTAGTTCCTCCATCAGTTGGAACTAGTTTAACTTACTTTAACTTAATTAAACTAAATTAATTAATTACAGCTCAAAATAAACTCAATTAGGGCTCCTATAATGTAGGAGACACTCTACATGACTCAAGTTAGACCCCCAACTCGAATTAACTGAGCCAACTAAGTAAAATTAACTTAGCTAACTAATATAAGTTGTCATGTGATATGGAATTACAATTTTATTCCTACTTTAATTCAAGGAAAAAAATAAATTAGAATTTTCTTATTGCATTTTCAACACTTTCTCTTAATAAGAAAGGGATTATTTGCTACCTCGATCCTGCCTATATGAAACTCGAATTTGCATCTTGACAATTCCTTTATCAAAATATTTGCATCTTGTTCCTATGTAGGAATGTACTCCAACAACATGATTCTCCTTTGCACATAATCTCGTAGATGGTGATACCTGATGTCGATATGCTTGACCCGGTCACGAAAAAATAGATTCTCAGAGAGTTTGATACAACTCTGGTTGTCACAGTAAACCACTGTAGGATCCATCTACTGAACAAATAACCCAACAAGGATATTCCTCTTCCAGATAGCCTCACAAGTTGTTTGACTAGCAACCACGTACTATGCTTCAGCGGCACTGAGTGCAACTAATCCCTGCTCCCTGTTGTACCAAGAAACTATTGCTGACTCAATAATGAAGATTCCCCTTGATGTTCTTTTCCTATATGATGGACTCCCTACCCAATCTGCATATGTGAAGCCTTCCAGCTTCACTCACTCTGTCCATCTATACCAAAGACTAAACTGAGTGGTGCCTCTGAGGCATCTCAACACATGTTTAACTGCTTTCCAATAAATTTTGGTTGGCTTAACCATTGCTTGACTAAGCTGGTTAACTAGAAAACATATGTCCAGTTGTGTGTTCACCAAATACATAAGTGAACCCACAAGCTGGCTATAAATAGTATCCTCCACTACTTCAATTGAAGTAGCATCTTCCTTCCTCCTATTCCCTGCTAGAAGAGTCTCCATGGGTTTGTTGCTCTCCATGTGGAACTTATTCAGTATCTCATTAACATACTTTCCCTGAGAGACAAACAGTTCCTCATCTCCTTGTCATACTTCCATACCAAGTAAATAATGCACGAGCCCCAGGTACTTCATCTCGAATTCTCTTGCAAGATCCTCTTTGCAATATTTTACCATCTTCTCATAACCTATGAGAATTAAATCATCAACATATAATACTATAATCAACAATTTAACTTCAACCACAATATGGTAAAGGTTCACATCTGCTTCATTTTTAGTGATGCCCAACTTGGTGAAATAATTGTCAATCATGGCGTACCAAGCACGAGGTTCTTGTTTCAATCCATACAATGCTCGCATGAGTATGCAAACATGTGAATCTCTGTTGAAGGTATCAAATCCTTACGTCTGCTCAATGTACACCTCTTCCTCAATCACTTCGTAGAAGAATGTTGTCTTCACATCCATCTGATGTATCTTCCATCCCATATGCACTGAAAGTGCTAGAATAGATCTGACTGAAGAGTACCTTTATACTAGAGAAAATGTCTCCTCATAATCAATTCCTTCCACCTGAGAGAACCCTCTGGCCACAAATATGGCCTTATGTTTCTCCACACTCCCATTTGCTACATGCTTTACCTTGTAAATCCATTTGGAACTCATCACTGACTTGTATGTTGTTCTTAGGACCACCTCCCAAACACTGTTTCTGATAATGGAGTCATAATCCTCTACCATGGCATAAACCCATACTGGTTGCTACACTGCTTCCTTGAATGAGGATGGCTCAATCTTTTCACTCTCTCTCATCATAGTCATGTAGCCAGTGTACTGATTTGGTGACCTCTGCATGCGCTGTGATGTGGGTGCTCCCACATTCCCTCTAGAATCATGTATAAATTGGTCAGCCGCTCTGGTGCGCTTCCTTCCATTTTTGGAAGTCTTTGCATGAGTGGGTTCTTCCACTCTCTTCTCCCCTGCATGTGGTTGCTCCACATCAACCTGAGGTTGTTCCTTTGGAGCTAAAATCTCATCATTTTCATGCAACTAAAGCTCCATCTCAAGGGAACATCTCATGGCCTTCTCTTCATCAAACTTCACATCTTTACGAACCATTGTCGTCGTGTGAGATGGAAGGAACACCTGATAGTTGTGAGGTGTATCAGTGTACCCCAAAAATATGCCCAACTCAGCTATTGGTTCTATCTCTTTCCTTGCATCCTTTGTAACATTACAGTAAATTGATGAAGCAAAGATCTTGAAGTGTGCCACATCTAGTTTATTACCTGGAAAATATTCTTCTTATGTACTCATCCCGAGAATCAGACGAAGACACATGTTATGCACATATACAACTGTGTTTCATGCTTCATCCCAAAAGTGCAACAGTAAGCCTTGATCATGTAACATCGCTCATGCAACTCCCGCAATACTTTTGTTCTTCCTTTTAGCCACCCCATTCTGTTGTGGGTTATTGGGTGTTATTAATTCCCATCGAATTCCTTCTAATGCACATAAGTCCTTGAATTCATTTGGCACATATTCTCCACCATTATCACTCCTAAGAGCCTTCACTTTTCTTCTAGTATCTTTCTCAACAGGTGCTTTAAATTCAAGAAATTTAGAGAATGTATGATCTTTCTTCTGCATGAAGAAAATCAAACACTTACGTGCGAAATCATATACAAATATTACATAATACTTGTGCTAGGCCATGGAGGTTGTTGAGAATGGTCCACAAACATTTGAGTGAACTCTTTCAAGGATCGCTTGTGCTCGACTGTCCTTATCATGAAAGGTGGATTTGGTGTACTTCGCCAATGTACACCCTTTTCATGTATCTCTCTGCTCTAGTGTACCCTTCGGAAGTCCTGTAGAAATTTGTTACATGATCTTCAAGGCTCCATGATGCAAGTGACCCAATCTTCTATGCCACAACTCACTGATGTCTCAACTCTACACCTTTTTTGCTTTTGTGCTCAAAGAAACACACTCTTCTACATCTAATTTGTATAAGTTATTCACCCGATGTGTTTCACTTATCCTGAGGCTATGTGATGAAGGAAATCCTTACCTTTTCTAAATATCACATCGTTGCCACAGTCTTCCAACATAGCAATTGAAACCAAATTCTTCTTCAAACCCAGAACATACATGGCATCTTTTAGTGAGAGGAGAACCAGACTCCCTTTCAAAAGTAACAGTACTGATGTCGATCCCACTATACCTTCCATCATCTCCCATTTCAATGTGCATATGGAGGTCCTTCTCCTCCAAGTCACTGAAGAATTCTTTGTTTCTGGTCAAATGGAATGAGGCTTGACTCTCCAGATACCACAAACTACCCATCATTGATGTCACCATGCAAGCGATGAGGGTGAAATCCAACTTGAATTGTGAAGAAAGAGCTTCACCTACTACTCCTCTTTAGGGCTTCTTACTGACCTGATTGTGCGGACACTTCATGGCATAGTATCCCAACTCATGACAATGAAAAAATTTAATATTCGACAAGTCCTTTTTTTTCCACTCTGACTAGAATCTAATTTGGAATGGGATGACTTCCCTTTCCCTTTCTTTGCCTTTCTAGCTAAGGCACAATTCTCCTCGTCATCATACTTGAATGAGGTTCCATCTCTGGTGTTCGGCCAAATATCTTCTTGCACCAAGTCAGACCACAAACGATCCCACTCTGGTAGCTTCTACCTCCCATTTACAGTATCCTGATAGTTGTGCCAACTCTTGGGAAGGCCTAGAAGTGTTAGGTTGACCAAATCATCTTCAGAAATTGTAACATCAACACTTCCAAGCTCATCCCAACACTGGGTGAACTTAGTCAAGTACTTTGGTATTGTGTCGCCCTTCTCCATATTGATTTTCCTGAGCTTGTCCTTCAGTGCCAGCTTCTTATGGTCATTGTTGTTTTGAAACAGGTCTGTCAAGGCCTTCCACATTGCACATGGAATCTCCTTCCTGTGGAGGTTTGAGACAATATGATCTCGAACTCCTTCTAGGATAATCCTTCTCACCTTTGCAAAAAATTTCCTCCACTCTGCTAGGTCTTGAGCATCAGTTGGCTTAGGAATATCAGTATCTATGAATTCCTTTAGCTCGTTGTCTTCCAATACTACCTCCATCCTGTCCTTCCAGGAAATATAGTTCAAACTACCCTCAAGGGCATATTTGAGTCTCAATCCATAGAACGACATCCTTGTGACTTTGAAGAATGATATTGCAAATTTGATTTCACCTATAAAAGAAAAACTCGTATTCTCCTCTTCTACAATGATTTTTTCTCTGATACCATGTAGAAATTCTTTGTAGATTCAAACATCTAATTGTAATTTACTAAAGGAATAGACTTGAAAATACTCTACTCATCAACGGAAATAATTGAACGATCATGAAATCATGAAGTATACAAGAGAAAGAATTCAATCAACCCATTACATAATGATTTCTTGGGAAAAGCCACAACTAAAAACCCCTGCTATCTGTATATTGCATTAGTCAGGAAATATGAGAAGATTACATTGCTTTGCTCAAGCCCGAGCAACCTTTGCACTATCTCTATCTATCTCACAACTTCCTAAACAAGCCCAAGCCAATACTTAACCAATTTCTCACTTGCCCAAGTCCCTATTTCCTTGCATTGTTTTCTTTGGAATTAGCTCCTATTAATTAGGGAAATTCGTCAATTGGAATTGCGTAATCCTCATAGGCCTTCCTCTGGCTGCATGCACCACCTATACAATTCGGATGATTATATAACTGATAGTACACTGTACCAGAACTCCAATCTCAACTGGGTAACTCCTAGATCTGACATGCATGATTTATTTATGACTGAATCATCAATTAATTGGTTGAACACATGAAGCAACACCCCACTGTTTCACCTCCTACTAGTTCCTCCATCAGTTGGAACTAGTTTAACTTACTTTAACTCAATTAAACTAAATTAATTAATTACAACTCAAAATGAACTCAACTAGGGCTCCTATAATGTAGGAGACACTCTACATGACTCAAGTTAGACCCTCAACTCGAATTAATTGAGACAACTAAGTAAAATTAACTTAGTTAACTAATATAAGTTTTCATGTGAAGTGGAATTACAATTTTATTCCTAATTTAGTTCAATGACAAAATTAAATTAGAATTTCCTATTTGCATTTTCAACATCTATTGGAAATAAGATCATTGGATAAGGCTTTGATCATGGAAAATAGATTTGAAAATGAGCATATGGCTACCAAAAGGGTGACCACTAACACCTACAAAGATTGTAGTGTTCCCACTCATAATATCACTCAACCTACAAGATTGACACTTTAACAATTGGATGAAAGAAGAACGAAGTCATTGCATTTCAATTGTAACAAGTACAATTAGGTGTGGTGATAATACATTATTCCACATAGTTTGTGAAGAGGAAGTAGAACAAAAGATAGAACCTCCTCAAGATCTAGAATTAGAAGAAACTACTTCAATCAAATTTTGTTATGCTTTGATTAACATTAGCATCCATCAAACTCAATATTAAAGGATATATCAAATAGGAAAAGGTAACAATGTTGATTGATTGTTTTAGTATCCATAACTTCATTGATTTCATATTATCAAAAATTTTCAATTGTTGAGCACCATAGTTTCAAGTAATGATTACAATTAGAGGTGCCATAAAATGTTCATGGAAGTGCTATAGTATAGCTGACAATGGGGGACTATTTATTGGACAACCCAATTATTTCAATACAAATGGACAACATTAATATGGTCTTAGAAGTTCATTGGTTACCATAGTTAGGAACAATGGATTTTAAATTTAAATAATAGGTGTTGTCACTCATTGCATTATGAGTTTTCAGTTCATCAAAGTTTCCAAAGAGAAGTGAATTTTGGAGCCATATTCTAGGACACAGAAGCACTCAAAGCCATATCAGATCCTCTCCATTGCATAGTTCTCAGAACAAGCTTTCCAACAACGAGTGGAAATCCAAAAATGGACTCCTGGATCAGAAGTTAGAGCACATTAAAGATACCCTTTCAAGGCCATCGAACAAAGGAAAAATGGCTAAGGGTCAGGCTCATCATAAATCATAGAACGACTTACCAAAGCGACTACAAAGAGGAAGACATCTGAAGTTGCGATCGTCTGATCGCCGATATCACAAATTGCATATCAGCGGGCCCGATCTATTGGCGTATCGGTAATATCGGGGGTTTTTAGGGTTCAGGGCATCGTAAATGGCGAATCGGCATGAAAACGGGGTAAAACTATAAAACCTTGTGATATTTCTATGTTGTGGTAATAGTGTTAAATTGTTGGGGAAGGTCGAAAGACATTTAACAAAGGAAATCAATGCAAAAAGAGGGACGAGCGAGCCTTTTCCTCTCTCTCCACGGGGCCACGTGGCATAATACCATTGGTCCTTATAAATGACATGGAAGATGACATCATCATGACATGGCAGTATAGGGGACACGTGGCACACAAATTTGGCAGTTTAAGGGGTCCTAAGGGGGCATTTTTGGGTGACACATGGAAGTGATGACGTCACCCATCATAAATCGATGATCGACGATCACGCGAGGCGAGGTCCCTTCTCCACCAAAATCCCTTGCGACTTGTGACTGAGATATGCGAAGATCCTCCTGGACACGATATTTTATCCGTTATATCTCATGAGGATTTCGCATCTAGACTATCGGCCAACGCTACGAAAGAAGGAAAAGGGGTCTCTCTCTCTCCTATATGGAAATTGATATACCTTTGGTGGGCCCGACCTCCTTAGATCGATGATCGCAAGGGTCCAAAGGAAATAGCAATGAAAAACATCAGAAGTCGCTGAAGTGCGAGATTTCATGTATTAAAGGAAAAAGGCACTCGAACAGGATTTTAAAGGCTCTAGCACCTTTAGGCTAAGAACCTGGTTCAAGACATTGGTCATATGAAGAATATTACAGAAAGGGGTAGAAGCAAAGGGGCCTAAAGGGGATTGGGACTCGCTTGTTTCACAATATTTTAGTGATAGGGACCAACTCCAGAAATTCCTCCATATTACACCATAAGCACATCACCAGGCATATCAGGGCACCGATAGTGCAATGCACGACTTTAAAGGCGTGATGGTTTGACAACTGTGGCTTTTAAGAAAATAGGTAGTGCATTCAAACCCAGCATGGGCTGATCCAGAAAGGCCCATTGTGACACAGAACTAGGGTCGACGCCGATAGGAGTAAAAAGGGACTTAGTAGCTCGGGAGGATTTAATTCTCCGACATGGTCTCCCATACAGAGGGGAAATGAGGTATCACTTAGGGGTCCTCCATTTCAGTACTACGTCATCAAAATGATAGCGCCCACTCCTAGCTTTAAAGGAGGGATGATACAAGTAGTAAAGGTTGAAGCGACAAGAGTCAGCTGAGTAACATAGGAGGCTAGACCGTGAGCACAATTGACCCTGAAGCAGTCGCGATCACAGAGATGGGAACAAAGATATCTCCTTATCATGTTCATTTGATTTTGACTAACCTTTTCTCTTGTAATGTATCGCCCTTAATGAGTCATTTAATATGTTGTAATGTTTCTGGGCCACAGAGCCATCCTTAGCTGAGACAGCTAGTTAATCTGATAGCTGAGACTCGACAGAAGATATTTTGTTGTAATCAATGATTCTACACTCCCCTCTCAAGATAAATAGGGGGAAGAAACACTTCACAAAGATTCACAAATTTGTAAGAAAAAACTACATGTATTTTCAGATTGTATAAATTAATAATACATATCTTTCAGAATATCGAAGAAATGGTGGTGATTCCCCCTTTGAGTATTACAATATGTTATCCTCCTGTTAAAATCCATTATGTTCATGTTTCTTCTCTGAAGTCATGCAACAATAGCTGCTAGAAATATTTCATACTTCCTACAGATTCATTTGTATTGATGTGTTAATGCATATGCCTGTATGAAGGGTTGAAATTATATCTCTAAAACTACGGTACATGAATCATAGCACCTAGCCTCTCTTTGTCCATTATATCTACCTATAACTCAAATAAGTGTAGAAATTCTTATTGTTTCAAGCTCTATCTGTTAAATATAGAATTCTTGATGCTTTGGAATCTATGTGATGAGTTATTCTTTCTCCTTATCCTCTCTCATTTACTTTGCAAAATCTTATTAAACTGTAAGTCCTCAAACAACTCATCCCCCACTATTTTATGTGTATATTTCTGGGAACCGTGTATGTAAAGAAGTACCAAAAATACGTGACTTGTACCTTTGGATGAATGAACGAACCCACTCCTCTTGTATGTATATATATATAGATATAGATATATAGAACATATGTGATGTCTCCTCTTGCCCAAGAATCATTTGAGACACACCAATCTAGATGTGCCCAAGCCAAGCACTAGTCTCGTAAGAAATCCAAGGCTGTCTTTAGGAGTGGCAACATCTTTTGGCGCTATTGTTGGGGAACGTATTGAAGGATTTTTCCCTTGGGATACGACAAATTGAGCATTCTTTGTGTAGATGAGCAAAGACGTTTTGATTGCATCCACATCACATTGGCGACTCCACACACCCCATCATCATTTATCGTCCTGGATTTTAAAAAGCCTCACACTTGCTCATATACCTCTGTTGAAGCCCCGAAAATCGGGTCGACAAAAAGGGGGATACCCACCCGGTCCGGACCTTGGTTGGCAGCTCCTTATC
>APFE031259587.1:6680-69135 GCA_000404065.3 Pinus taeda | reverse complement strand
TATTTAGATTTTGATTTAGGTGCCATTCATAGTTCAGGCCCTCCTTCTAGCGCCATTTATGTTGAAGCCCTGAAAATCGGGTCGACAACAAGGGGGATACCCACCCGGTCCAGACCTTGGTTGGAAGCTCCTTATCCGTTTGGTATAGCGGGTCCGACTGGGGATAACGGGACCAATTTCCCAACCTTAGTTGTGTGTGTGTGTGTGTAGAGTTTGAACTATGCTGATCTAAGAGGAAATTAAAGCTAATCTAATTCAGACTCTTTAAACTAACTCTATGCTATTGTAATCTAGTGAGAATCAACACATCTAATCTACACTAACCCGGGGTATATATCTCCTATTATGCGATCTAAAAAGATTTCGAACAATAACTGGTAATAAAGATCATTCAGCTATCATAAGAATAGAAATCATTAAAGATAAACTATTTGCATAAGAAGTTAGACAAAACAGTTATGAATAGCATATCGCATAGTAAGTTACTCATATGTCAAGCATAAACAGTATGACTCCACCGTACAAAAGTGCCAAATGATAACTCATACACTCATACAATGACATATAAACAACTGAAACTATAAATCACTTAAAGAACATAAGCATGAATAGTCAAGAGATAAAAGAACCATTTATGATTGGTTCCACTCATAAGCTTCAAGCAACAATGATTTATCTCTCCTTGTTCTAACATCTACTAAGAGTACAGAAGTGCAACATCAGTAGCAGATATCAGACACAAACATTAATAAACCTTGATCCATCCATTTATCAAAACCACCTATGAGGGTGCAAAAGTGCATGTTCTGAGGACAAGTTTTTGACAAATCTCCGGACCCTTCTCTAAATTCCTGAGAAGGGTTTAAATACTGCTAACTAATTAACTTAATTACATAAATTTGGGATCTGGTTTTCAAATGACCGTCCCTCTGATAAAGCAAATTATTTCTAAAATTAAATCTGACTTTGAACTATTTCTGTATTTGCTCCTTAGTGCTGTAAGTGTGCAGCATTCGTCTGAGAAAAGTCGGTTTGTTTCCTTTCCCCTTTCGTGTGTGCTATAAAAATAGAAGTAACAAGGGCTGGCACCACTTTTTGGTAAAATAACAGATATTTTAGAGAATCTCCCGCTGACTGAGTGTATACTTGGTAATAACCCAAATTTCCCTCAAACTGGTTCTGCTTTTGCTATTTCGGTTTCTGTCTTTGCGAACGACTTGATGAGTCAGAAGACATTACTTTCCGAGCAATTCTCTGGATTGAAAACTGCCTTCGTTCTTCATTCCAGGCTTTTCTGGCGTGTAAGCTTCAGGTATCTTTGTAATCATGATGCTTTTGTGCGCCTTTGATTCTGAGCTTCAGATGACCTATCAGTCGTTAGCATCTGCTGAGTGATACTCTGGAATCTGTAGTCCTATCGTATGTGGTTCCTGCTTCTGAAGAGGTCTCTTCTGTGTTCTCCGAGCATCGACGCTTTTCCCTTTTCCTTAGATGTTTCTTGCAAAACTTGCTCCATGTTAACTCCTGTTTTATAGTTTGCGTAAAGGAAAAGAGTAAATGAAAATAAAGATTGATATGAAAGCTTCAGATCTTGCGTGTGTATAATCATGACATTCAAAGTGAACTGATTCTTCGAAAAACGAAAAGCAGCCATTCGTACAATCATTAATTTCCTTTTTACAGGCGCGCGCTTAATTCTGATTAATGGACAACTTTCCTTGAACGTTGTGCTGAGAAAAATTCGCGCTTATCGCAGATCGCAAATTTGTGTTATAGTATTGTGGTATCACAATATTGGATCATCGTAGATCGCAAATCGCGGATTGTGGATCACAGATCGAAAATCACAGATCGCAGATCGCCGATATTAGTCATTGTGTTCTGCTCTACGCGATCGATGCGATATGCGACGTCGCACATCGTCCGTCGGGGATTTCTTAAGCTTTTCATTTAAGAGCGCTTATGGTAAATGCGATGCGATGAATTTAGCATCGCTTCTTCGTGGTTTGTTGTGCTCATAAAAGAAGTGTTTCCTTTGCTTTGCTGTGATAAAATTCTAAGGAAAAACAAAAATGTTCATGGGGATATTTGTTTGAATTTTTTACTAAGGGTCCCCTATTTTCTTGGTGTTATTGCTAATACCAAACAAAAGAGGGGGGTTGTTGGTGACTACAACAACCTCTCAATAGAAATCCCCGCTTGTATCTAACCCAGAGAAAATAATTTTCAGGAAAGTCTGGAAGGAGAAAACACCTACTGGCTGCACTACCATCTCATCAGTCTTTGAAGCCTCCTCATCTAGTTCCCAACCCATTTTTACTCACTACTCATGAATTACTCCTAAAACCCTTACATACCCTGATTTCAGTCTAACCACCCCTACCACTGTGTTTTTGGCCCAAGTTCCTCAGGCGAGTCCAAATCCCCCTCCAATAATCCAAATGGCTCTTTCGGGTTTTTTGCTAAATAAATATGCCCCAAGACTACCTAGAGCTTCTGCCTAGGTTCAATGGGGAGGATGACAACTCTGCATAGAGCCACATTGAAACCTTTTGTGCCTTTTCTAAGACGCTAAACGTGGAACAACTGGATGTGGTCATGAGACTTTTTGTACAATCCTTGGATGGAGAAGCCATAAAATGGTTCAAGGCCCTACCAAATGCCTCCATCACTACCTGGGAGGAACTTGAAAACTCTTTCACACAGAAATGGGGTGAAAATAGAAATCATGAATACCTCCTCAAAAAGTTTAATGCCATAAGGAAAAAGCCAGAATAGGATATCTCAAAATTTATAAAAAGGTTCAACAAATGGTACAATAACCTATCGGGTGAGATAAAGCCTCCTTCACTTGCTGCTCGAGTAGCCTTTTTGGGGGCCTTTGAGTCCGAATTTGGCTTTACTCTAAGGGAAAGGAAGTCTCTCACTCTAGATCAACTCCAAGTTGATGCACTTGAGGTGGAAGCAAATTTCACCTCCACAGGGAATTCAAGAGGAAAGCAAGAACCTACTGAAAATAAAAGAGGGAAAGAAGAAGCATCCTCCTTGGGTCAAGATAAAGAATCACAAGACCTGAAGTTGGATGAACTCGAAAAACTCATCAGGAATTTATCACAGAAGGTTGGAAATTTTGAAATTGAGAACAAGAGCCTCTCCAAATAGAATTCTCAGGTCAACAATCGGGTTTACAACCCATAGTATAGAACGCTTCCATTGCAAATACTTTCAAGGGAGAGAAAGGAACATCTTGATTAGATCCCTCACCCTCTATATTTAGAAGATGACCTTAATGAACAATCATCGGATACACACAAGATGCAGTGAAACTTATATTCTACTTTCTTCGAAGAAGAACATGAGAATATGGCTCACCAGGAGGCAAACCATGATAGAGAAGCAACAATAGATGAGGAAGATATAGATTATTATTGCAAACATTTTGCAGACTTCATGCAAGCACAACCACAACGTAAGTATGATCTAAGATGTTCAAAGAAGAGGTCAAGAGAACCAGAACAACAAGAGGGAACTTCTCCCCACGTTATTCCTCTAGTACCAAGGAAAGGTAAAGGTAATCTAAATCCTGATCCTTCCAAGAAAAATGTCCCCTCTAATAAGGAAAGAAAAAGTTTTGAGGGACACAATGAAAAGGAGGCACATGTTCTATTGAAAACCGCCAGTGGTAAGGAAGAAGGAACAGAGCTAGGAGGTAGAGAAAGAGTCCAATCTACTTTCAATCTTCAGAGGGAGATTGAAAAGGTAAAGATTCATGTTCCTCTGATTGAGCTTCTAAAGCAGCCTAATTATAGAGCTCAAGTCTCTCAATTCATGCATCCATCTACCCCAACACCAACTCATGACAGTTTAAATCTTCAAGAGGAGAGGCCAATGATTTTTTTTGGGTCGCTTGTGGAAGAATGTGATCCTTCTACTGAACCCTTATACGTGACTCTGGTAATCCATGACCTCTTATTGTATAATTGCATGTTGGATTTTGGAGCCTCACACAACCTCATGCCCCTAGCAGTAATGGAACAGTTAGGTTTGCAGGTCACTAGGCCCTACAAGGAACTGTACTCCTTTGACTCTAAAAGGGTCAAATTCTTGGGAATGATAAAGGATATGAAGGTAAACCTAGCTCAAATCCTTGTGAAGAGTGTGGTAATGGACATAGTAGTGGAAAACATTCCCCCTCGGTTTAGCATGCTCTTATCTAGATCTTAGGGTTCCAAGGTGGGGGTCTCTATCAAGTTAGATCTGACCTATGCCACTATTCCCACTTTTGGAGGTGAGAAAAGGAGATTGTACAGAGAATCCAGTTTGTAAACACTGTGACCCCAGATAAAGGCTCATAAAAATCCCCAATGCATGGGAAAGAAAGTGACCTCTCTTGCCTGTTCCTAGAGGAAGATGAGACCTTCTTTGAGGAAACATTAGTACACCTAACAAGGCAGTTAGAGCACTAGTGCACAAATGAAATGAAGTATGGAAATTGTACTTTGACGGAGCAAACTCAGAAGAGGGAAATAGAGCTTGAACATTGTTGGTATCTCCAGAGGGTAGCCTGATACCCCTCTCATTTAAGCTGGAATTTGAAGTGAAGAACATCATGGCGGAGTATGAAGAATTACTCCTTGGATTACAAATGGAAAAAGATATGAATATTGAATGCCTAATGGTTTGTGGAGACTCTAAGTTGGTCGTAATGCAGATAAGAAATCAATTCCAAGACAAACACCCCAGCTCGAGGACTTACCAGAATGAAGTGTGGGATCTAATTGATGATTTCATCGTGGCCTTCAATATCCAATTTCTGCCCAAGGAAGGAAACAGAATGGCTGACTCCCTTGATGTAACTACAAGCAACTTCAGCCCCCTTCAAAATCCTTTCCTCGGGTATGAGGTAGAAGTCAGATATAGACCCCAATACCATATATGTCAATCAGTGATAGGTATTCGAGGATGACAAGCAGGTGAAAAGATTCATAGAAGTCATTGGGGAGTTTTCCCACTCCAACATCGATCAAGAAGAAGAAGAAGTTGATCAAGAAGCCACTTCGTGGAAAGACACATTGGTTGGGTGCACAATTTGCAACTGAAAGGGAATACCATCCCTCGCGGACTAGTCCCACTGGAAAGGTTTTTTAATAAGGACGACATAGTCTCCAAACCAATTTCCCCAGAGATAAACGATCAAGTAGAAGACTGCAACATCGACTCAGAGGAGGAACTCTCGATGATCAAGCTATCAAAAGGAATCTCCTTGCAATACAAACAAAGGTATTTATATCTATTCAAAATATACAAGGATGTATTTTCTTAGTCTTATGAGGATTTGAAAGAATTTGACACTAACATCATTCAACACAAGTTTCCTTTGAAGATTGAAATAAATCCACGCAAACAAAAACTCAGGCATATAAATCCACTCTTACTCCCCTCCATTGAAAAAGAAGTGAGAAATATGTTATAGGCAAAGATCATAGTGCCTTTAAGGTACTCTGAGTGGGTGGCCAACCTAGCCTGTGTCCAGAAAAAAGAACGGATAGATAAGGTTATGTGTAGATTTTCGGAATCTAAACAGGGCGTCGCTAAAATACAACTACCCACTGCCTAAGATGGATTATATATTGCAGAAGGTGGTTGGCTCAGCCCGAATGTACATGATGGATGGGTTTTCGGGTTACAACCAAGTGGCAGTCCACCCTAATGATCAAAAGGAAACTGCTTTCACCACCCCATGGGGAACATTCATGTACACTCGCATGCCCTTCGGTCTTATTAACGCAGGGGCCACATTTTAGAGAGCCATGGACGTATCTTTTGCAGGGGAGCAAGACAAATTCGTGGCGGTTTATTTAAATGATATCACAGTCTTTTCTAAGACTGATGAAGAGCACATTCTCCACTTAAAGCTCACCTTTGAGAAATGTAGGAGGTATGTTCTTTCTCTAAATCCTAAGAAATCCCTGTTTTCCTTGAGTGGGGGGAAGATACAAGAACACAATAGCGCAGGAGGGTGTGAAGATCGATCCTAAACGAGTCGAAGCCATCAACCATATTCCTCTTCCCGAGAATAAGAAAGAGGTCTAAGCCTTTTTGGGGAGAATAAATTTCTTGAGGAGGTTCATACCCAACTATGCATAAATTGTCAAGGCTATTATGGACATGCTTAAGAAGGAAAATGAAGTCAAGTGGAGCCCTGTCCCCCGATATTTTTTCATTAGAATTAGAGAATCTTTGGCTGAAGCCCCGGTACTAGTCAACCCCAAATATTTAGTGGCTTTCTACATCTTTTCTTTTGCCTCTACGCATACTATTGTTGCAGTACTGCTATAGAAAAATAATAATGGTTATGAACAACCCATCGCCTTCTTCAGCCAGGTCCTAAGGGATGTTGAGATGAAATATAACATATTGGAGAAACAAGCTTATGCACTAGTCAAGGCTTTGAAGGCATTTCGTATGTATGCACTGCAATGGAAAATCACATTGTTTGCCCCAGTGAAAGCAGTCAAGGACATCTTGGTTCAAGGAGACAATGAAGGAAAAATGGGTAGGTGGATAGCTAAGATACAATAATATGAGCTAGACATAAATCCTACCAATATCATAAAATGCCAAGGGCTGGCCAAGGTTTTATCCAAATCTAATTGCAAAGCTTTAGGGATAAACCTGATCACGGAGGAAGGTAGACCAGAGGATCATCATAGTAGGATTAAAACATCTGAGCATAAAATCTATGCCAAATATGAGGGATCACCCTGGTATAAGAACATCGTTCATTATCTCTTATTACTAAGGTGCCCACTCGAGTTGGATAAATCCAAATAATGAACTTTGGGATTGCAAGTGCAGAAATATATCATATCCAATGACCTACTCTACTGGAAGTACCCGGTGGGGGTATTTCTGTTATGTTTGGTGGACGGTGAAACACATAAGGTGATTGAGGATTTTCATGAAGGAGTTTGTGGAGGACACTACAGTTGGAAGACCACAACACATAAAATCCTCAAGGCATGATTCTACTAGCCTACACTATTTGGGAATGTTCATTCCTAGGTCAGGTCATGCCTGAAGTGCCAAGTGTTCGTTGAGAGGCAAAAGATCTCTCCTCTCCCCTAATTCCAGTACACGTAAAATAACATTTGAGACAATGGGGACTAGATTTCATAGGAGAAATAAACCCACCGTCCAGTGGCCAACACAGTTGGATATTGACAGCCACAGATTATTTCACCAAGTGGGTGGAGGCCATCCTAGCTAGAAATGCTAAAAACTTAGTGGTAATCAAATATATAGAGGAAAACATATTATCTCACTTTGGTTGTCCCTTCAAAATTATCATTGATAATGCTCAAGTCTTCAAGTCTTCCAAGTTCACTAGCTTCTTCCATAAATACAATATCGTCATCGGGCATTCCACTACCTACTATCATCAAGGTAACGGTTTGGCTGAGTCCTCAAACAAAAATGTGGTGAGGGTGCTGAAGAAGACCATCGCCAATAATCAAAGGAGATGGGACTCACAACTAAAGTTTTCCTTATGCGCCAATCGAGTAACCCCTAAATAATCCACGGGGAAATCGCCCTTTGAGATAGTGTATGGTAAGGTTGCGGTCTTCCCGATCCAATTAGCAATGTCGGTGGTGAAGTTACTACAAGAGGCAAAGGAAGATCCAAGTGTCTTAACGTGAAGGATAAATTAGCTGGTCGAGCTTCATGAGAATAGAGAACAGGTGGGGGCCAAATTTTCAAATTACCAACAAAATATGAAATCCATGTTTGAAAAGAAGGCCAAGGATCAACCGCTTCAATCTAGAGATTTAGTTCTCCGTTGGGATGTTCGATGGGAAGACAAAGGCAAACACGGAAAATTCGATCATCTCTGGTTCAACCCTTTCAAGATTGCATAAGAAAGAGGAAATAACATGTACATGCTTGAAAATGTGGACGGTGATTCTTTGGAACTACCGGTAAATGGTCAGTTCCTCAAATTTTATTTCCAAAAATAGAGGTACCTGTCTTGCACTCATTGTAAATACCGGTGTGTGTATTGTAATTGTTATATGAAATTTCCAGTTTATGTTGAAAAGTCCACTTTCACATAATTATCGTTTGTTTAGAAATAACTCCATGCCCAATGGAAGGAAAGCTACTGGTCTGCAGGTTCTCAACACCTTACCAGCAAGGCACTGTCCCCAGTTGGAGCCAATGTTGTCACTCACTGCATTATGAGTTTTCAATTGATCAAAGTTTCCAAAGAGTAGTGAATTTTGGAGTCATCTTCCAAGCCACATAAGCACTCAAAGCCAAATCAGACCCTCTCCATTGCATAGTGCTCAGAATGAGCTTTCCAATTGTGGGTGGAAATCCAAAAATGGAATCTTGGATCAAAATTTAGAGTAGATTAAAGATACCCTTTTAAGGCCACCGAACAAAGGAAAAATGGCTAAGGGTCAGGCTCATCACAAATCATAGATCGGGGCTTACCGAAGCAACTACAAAGAGGAAGACACCTGAAATTGCGATCGACTGATCGCTGATATTGCAAATCGCATATCGCCAAGCCTAATATATTGGTGTATCAGGCATATTAGGGGGTTTCAGGGTCTAGGGCATCGCAATCGGCGAATCGACATGATAGTAGGGATACAACTCTAAAAACCTTGTGATATCACTATGTTGCGATAATAGTGTTAAATCGTCGGGGAAGGCCGAAAAATATCTAACAAAGGAAATTAACGCAAAAACAAGTATGGACGAGCCTTTTCCTCTCTCCCCCAAGGGCCACATGGAGGAATACCATTGGTCCTTATAAATGACATGGCATTTGACGTCATCATGACGTGGCAGTATAAAGGACACATGGCACGCAGATTTGATAGTGTCAGGGGTCCTAAGGGGGCATTTCCAGATGACATGTGACACCACTCACAGGGTGACATGTGGCAGTGATGACGTCACCCATCAAAAATCAGAGATCAGTGATCGTACGAGGCAAGGTCCCTCCTCCACCAAAGTCCCCTCCGACTTGCGATTGCGATATGTGAAGATCCTCTTGGGCGCGATATTTTATGCGTTATATCTCATAAGGATTTCGCATTCAGGCTATAGGCCAACACTATGAAAGAAGGAAATGGGGTCTCTCTCTATCCCGTATGGAAATTACAATACCTTTGGTGGGCCCAACCCCATAGATTGGTGATCACAAGGGTCCATAGGAAATATCAATGGAAAACATCAGAAATCGCTGAAGTGCGGGATTTCATTTATTAAAGGAAAAAGGCCACCAGACAGGATTTTAAAGGCTCTAGCACCTCCGGGCTAAGCACCAGGTTCAAGACCTTGGTCATATGAAGAATATTACAAAAATGTACCGAAGCAAAGGGGCCTAAAGGGGATCGAGACTCACTTGTTTCGTAATTTTTTAGTGATCAAGCACTGAAAAGTCCTCCATATTACACCATAAGTGCATCACCAGGCATATCAGGGTGTCGATAGTGCAGTGTAGGACTTTAAAGGCATGATGGGTCAGAAACTATGGCTTTTAAGAAAATAGGTGGTGCATTCAAACCTGACATGGGCTGATCCAGAAAGGCCCATTGTGACACGGAACCAGGGTTGGCGCTAACAGGAGTAAAAATGGACTTAGTAGCTCAGGAGGATTTAATTATCCAGCATGGTCTCCCATACAAAGGGGAAATGAGGTACCGCTCAGGGGTCCTCCACTTCAGTACTGCGATATGAAACTGATGGCACCCACTCCCAACTTTAAAGGAGGGACGATACAAGCAATAAAGGTTGAAGCGACAGGAGTCAACTGAAGCAGCAGAGATCACAGAGATGGGCGCGGAGATATGTCCTTATCATGTTCATTTGATTTTGATTGATCCTTTCTCCTATAATGTACCGCCCTTAATGAGGCATTTAATATGTTGTAATTTTTTTGGACCACAGAGCCATCCCCGACCGAGACAACTAGTCAATCTGATCGTTGAGACTTAGCTGAAGATATTTTGTTGTAATCAATGATTCTACGCTCCCCTCTCCAGATAAATAGGGGGAAGCAACACTTCACAAAGGTTCACAAATTTGTAAGAAAAAGCTACATGTATTTTTTAGACTATATAACTTAATAATACAAATCTTTCAAAATATTGAAGAAAAGGCGGTGATTCCCCCTTCAAGCATTACATTATGTCATCCTCCTGTTAAAATCCATTATGTTCATGTTTCTTCTCTGAATTCATGCAACAATAGCTGCTAGAAATATTTCATACTTCCTACAGATTCATTTGTATTGATGTGTTAATGCATATGCCTGTATGAAGGGCTGAAATTATATCTCTAAAACTGCATTACATGAATCATAGCACCCAACCTCTCTTTGTCCATTATATCTACCTGTAACTCAAATAAGTGTAGAAATTCTTATTGTTTCAAGCTCTATGTGTTAAATATAGAATTCTTGATGCTTTGGACTCTATGTGATGACTTATTATTTCTCCTTCTCCTCTCTCATTTACTCTGCAGAAGCTTATTAAACTGTAAGTCCTCAAAATACTCGGCCCCTGCTATTTTATGTGTATATTTTTAGGAACTGTGTATTTAAAGAAGTACCAGAAATACATGACTTGTACCTTTGGATGAATGAACCAAACCACTCCTCTTGTATATATATAGAACATATGTGATGTCTCCTCTTGCCCGAGAATCATTTGAGACACACAAATCTAGATGTGTCGAGGAACTGGTCTTGTAAGTAATCCAAGGTTGTCTCTAGGAGCGACAACATGAGGTATGCAAGAGAAACCATAAAAATGATAATCACTTACAACATGAAAAAATTGTTAAAAGGTGGACACCCATGAGTAATAGAACAATTATGTTCATTAGATGTTCACACATCTAAATCTTTGTACCCCTTGATATCCAAAAATCTATCCACAACATTTCTAAGGTATTTGTTGAGATTTTGAAATGTCTTCCTCTTGCTTGAGAGCATAAAAACATGATTTCACCAAGGAGAATGTTTTTAAACACCCCTTCCCACATTTACCCACTTTTACAAGTTCTCCAAGGTAAAAGTTAGAGGAGTGCTGCTATGACATGACCCAACTCCCAAGTTCCATTTATGGAAGTGGGGCCTACAAACAATCAACCCTTGGGGACTATAAACCACTCAAGATCCTGGAAACCACTCCAGCTGATCAATACCTGAGTTGGAACAATTTTTCACACAATTTACTCCCCAACCACACCCATAAGATTTCATGCATGTGGTTGGGAGGCTATAACCGCACACATAGGCTTGATTCCATGCGGTTATGACCCAATTTCCCCAGTTCAATGCATGTGGTCGTGAGATCTATGTCACTTGTTAAGGAAAGCCTCCAGAACACTGCCCATAATTGCCTATAACTTTCCAAAATCATGATTAAGGTGATAAAAATGCCAAACATTCAAACTTGAAGCAAGAACTTGACCTAGACTACCTAGTACACATTAAACATTTCATTAAACATATGGTAAACATATAAGTTACAGGTCATGAATGCATATTTGATATTAAATCTATGAACTTCATCTGAAAATCACCAAGAAGGTCTAATTCCCTCTCAAGTAGTTGCAACAACACTTGTTATCCCATGCATTAATCAACCACAAAAATACTGATCAAATCATGAAGAAGATTCATATCTAGAGAACATCATAGAACAATGCTTACAACCAACATATAACAAGAATATTAACCATGAAAAATCATCCATAAAATTCACATAACAAGAAGTACAAGTGCTCATAGATCGCAATAGGAAATAAATCTTATTAACTTGTGAAAAATCTAACCAAGTCAAGGACTTCAACGTACCACTCGACAATAGATTGCGCTAAACCAAATATTTCTTCCATCCAATCACCCTCGTGTCATATTCCAAGCATGAATGTGGGATCTCATGGGATAAATCAAGACATAATCAAATAGGGAATCTAGAGGTTAAACCACCTCCACCCTCAAGCTACTGCGATCTCACCTAAACTGGACCAAGCTTGGATGCCTTAGAATTTTTTCACCATACCCTTAGGAATTTGTCTGTCTCCAGCCACCTGTCGAGGGATTCATGGATAAAACCATCTCCACCCTCAACCCTTGGGAATTTTCTTGAGACCACCTCACCCTGTTCCAAAACCTTATAGCAATCCAAATCTCAACCAAGAATGAATCCCATCACGCCATTACTATCCAAGAAATGGCAAGGTTGAAACCACTGTCAAACCAGGAAAAACCATGCCAATGAAAACAAATGAACTAAATAAACAAATGCATGTATCATGCATTCTCATCCCATCAAGGAAATCACACATGCAAGTTGTTACCTGCAAGTTCTTCCCTTTGAAGTTGTTGATCCAACATTCTCCTTGGTTTCCTTCACTTTCCTTTGCTTATCCTTTTCCTTTCTTTGTTTGCTTGCTTGCATTTCTCCAAATCCAAGTGCATGCTAAAGTGCTCCAAGAATGCTCTATGTGTGCAAGAGTGAGAGAGAATGAAAGGAGAGAGCCAAAATTGAATTGACTAAAGTTGTGAATTGTTTCTTTGATGTTTTTTATCATTGATGCCTCTATTTTCTTCATTTTCCTTCTAATTTCCTTAACATGCAAATTTGTGTCTCTTCACCTTCATTTTCTCCTATTTTCCTTTATTTTCATAATTAAATGTCAATTATTGCCTCTTTGCCTTTGCCAATTCCTTTTCCAATTTCCTTAGTCATAAATAAACCACAAGTGATGCCCACTATACTATTTTCCCAACATTCAACTTGGAATACATTTCCCATAACCTTGGTCTTATTTTGCCTTTATTATTTTTTGTTACATGAAACTTTAACCTAGGATTGTTACAAACCCCTCCCCCTTGGGGGAAAACCGTCCTCAGTGTTCTATGATACCTATGACTAGAAAAATGCTAAAAACAAAACATATTTCCTATGGAGCTTTATAACATAGCTCAGTGCAGTATTTACAATGACATCACAATGACATCCTACTGAAAATAATAATAATAATAATAATATAATAATAATAAAATAAATAAATAAATAAATAATAATAATAATAAAAATAATAAATAAAAATAAATAAATCAAATAAATAAAAATAAAATAAAAAATAAAAAATAAACATACCATTTTTAGAGATTTATAGCAAAACTCATTGCGGTACTACAATCTATATATATATATATATATATATATATATATATATATACCAAAACTAATTTGAACAAGTAATGAAGGATACAAATCCCACGTCTGAAGAGCCATCTCCCATGTAGCTTCATCGAGGCCAAGGTGGTTCCACTGCACTTTAACTTGCTCTATTACTTGGTTTCGGAGCATGAGTTGTTTCCGCTGCAATATGCACTGAGGTTCGGGCTAGAACTCTCCCTCTAGTTCCACCTGCAATACAGACCAATCAATCACATGATCAACATCCTGCACATATCTATTAAGAAATGAAACATGGAAAACATCATGGAATTTCATTGTTGGTTGCAGGTCCAATCCTCTCAAGGAACTCAAAAGGCTTGCAATACTGAGGTGCCATCTTGGCACATTACCCAATCCTCAAGGAGCTTCTCTTAGGCTTGATGTGCAAGTACACATGCTCCCCAACCTGAAACTCCTTCAATGTATTGTGTTGATCTACATAACTATTCTTCTTGTCCTGTGCTGCCTTCAAATTCCTTGATAACCTGTATCTCCTACCCCATCTCAGCCAACATATCTGGTCCAATCAACACCCTGTTCACTGGATCACTCTAGATGATAGGAGTATTACACATCCACCCATAAAGAGCCTCAAATGGACTCATCTTAAAGGATTTTTGATACCCATTATTATATGAAAACTCTACCAGTGGGAGATACTCCTCCCAATTCCTCTGTTGATACATGACATACATCCTCAACATGTCCTCAAGAGTCCTATTGATCCTCTCTATTTTTCCATCTATTTGCGGATGATAAGTTGTATTGAAAGATAACATTGTCCCCAAACCTACAAACAACTCCTTCCAAAACCTGGAAGTGAACTTAAAATTTCTATATGATATGATCTTCTTGGGAACACCATGCAATCTCATTATCTCTCTGATGAAGATCTAAGCTACCTCACTAGCTCAATTAGTAGACTTCACTACAATGAACTGAGTTACCTTACTCAACTTGTCAACCACAACCATGATAGAATCATGATGCTTCGATATTCTCGACAATCTTGTAATGAAGTATATGGAAATGACCTCCCATTTCCATTCTGGAATCGAATTAGGCTACAATAGACCAGTTGGATGCTTACACTCAACTTTCACCTGCTGACAGTCCAAACATCTAGCAAAAAACTCAACCACCTCTTTCTTCAACTTTGGAAAATGGTATAAATTCTTAATAGCTATCAGAGTCTTCTAATATCCTGGGTGACCTGAATATAGCTTGACATGAAACTCCCTTAAGATAAGCTTCTTCAAATCACTACTATTCAACACATAAATCGTGTTCCTGAATCTGACCAAACCATCTGTCATGAGGTGATACTCCTCATCCCTATCACCTTCACCCTGTTGTTGTAACCTGTGCCTCAACTGTTGGTATCTCTCATCATGTTGCCCTGCTTACAAGATTCACTCCTACAAATGTTTCCCATAAGAGCTCACAACTGAAATGTGATTTACATGCAATCTCCTACTGAGAGCATCTGCAACCCTATTCTCCTTGCCCTTGATGTATCTCATATTGAAGTCAAACTAACTAAGGGTATCCAACCATTTAGCTTGCTTGGCATTCAGATTGGGTTGGTCAAATAAGTACCTCATTCCACTATGATTACTCATCATATTAAACCTCTTTCCAAGAAGATAATGTCTCCACATCTTTGATGCATGAATGATATTTTCCAACTCGAGATCATGAGTCACATAGTTTTTCTCATGCTCATTTAGCTTCGTTGACTCATAACATACCACCCATCCTTCCCGTGTCAGGACCCTACCAAGTCATTTCTTGCAAGCATCTATACATACCACAAACTCCTTATCATGATATGCGATATTCAGAACTTGAGAATTTGTAAGCAAATGCTTCAAGTGCTCAAAACTAGCTGCACACTCCTCAGTCCATTCAAAATTCCTTTTTTTTTCCTCTGCAAAGATGTAATAGGATAGGAAACCCATGATAAGTTCCTGATGAACCTCCTGTAATAACATGCTAGTCCCATGAATGATCTAACCTGATCCACATTCCTAGGAGCTAGCCACTCCATGATAGCTCTAATCTTTTCCAGATCCGCTGCTATACCTTCCTTGAAACAACATGCCCAAGGTAATGAACCTGAGACTAAAATAAACTGCACTTGCTAAGGTTGGCATACAACTAATGTTATCTCAATAATCTCACCACATGCTCTTCCTCATTCCTAGAATATATCAATATATCATCAATGAACTCTATCACAAACTTGTCCAGATAAGCATGCAACACACTATTCATCAAACACATAAAAGTGGTTGGAACATTAGTAAGGTCAAAAGGAACTACCTCTTGTAGATGTTTTCTTCTTTGATGCACACCTGATGACATCATGTTCTCAAATAAATATTTGAAAACATTGTTGCTCCCTTTAGCTGATCAAACAAGTCACCAATCCTCAACAATGGATACCTATTATTGATAGTCACCTTGTTCAACTATTTGTACTCAATGCACAATCTAAGAGTATCATCCTTCTTCTTTATAAACAATAATAGTGCACCCCAAGGTGACACACTTGGCCTTATGCATCCCTTTTCAAGCATTTCCTTAAGATGTAACTTCAATTCCACCAACTTTGAAGTACCCATCCTGTAGGGTGCCTTTGATGCTGGTGTTGCTCCTGGTACCAACTCAATAGACAAATCCACTTCCCTATGAGGCGGTAACTCTGAAATCTCTGCAGGAAACACATCCTGAAACTATTGCAAAATGTGATACCTCTTCATGAATTCACCATCCTCAACATATTTCCCTTTGTCACTGAAAATATGAACCACAAATAATACACATCCCTTCCTACAACTACGCTTAGCCTACATAGTTGTATCCATTCTCACTGATGTAGCCTTCTTCTTTCCCCTGCAAGATTCTCTTTTCTCCATCATCATTGAGGCACTCAATAGCCTTCTCATAGAAATCTACCTCGTTTTTGTGAGTAAACAACCAATCCCTGCCCAAAATCATACTATATGATCCCAAAGGAAACACAATTAGATGTATTGATGTAGGCATACCATTCAACTCAAATGCTCAAGCTCTCACACAATGATGAACTCTTTTCTTGGTCCTTGTATCCAACTACACCAACCAAGACTCTACATGCACTTATTTATTCAAGCCATACTTATCCACCAAGTCAGGACTAACATAACTATAATTAGATCCAGGATCAATCAAAATGGAAACAACTCAATCACAAAACTTACCTTCAATCTCAATGATGGATGTATGATGATTCGTATGCCTATTATCAAGTGTTGCATAAATATGAGGAATGCTTTGACCAACATACCCACTATTTGTGCCTCTTGAGACTTGTAGATCTAAGGTTTATCACCCTGGTATAAAGAAAAATCCTTCTTGCAATGATCCTTCCCACAAATCCAACATTGCAATGGTTCTCTGCCACTACCTTTATTTTGTTGCTCTCCAGGCTAAGGTCCATGTCCCTTATCAACTACATTAAACTTCTTGCAAGGAGCCACATCTTGTTTCCACTTGCATCTTGAGGTCTTACCCACTTTTGAGGCCATTCTCCTTTAGCTTTCTCGCTCCCTTTCCAATCACGCTTAGGCTCAGACTTGCGCTTCGACTACTCATAACAATACTTCAATTTCCTAAGGACTTCCTTTAATGACCGAGGCTCATCATATTCAATATGATCCTTGAATGTTAAAGGAAGTCCATTGATGAACCTTTGGACCTTTGTCTTCTCATCCTTGAGGTAAGGCACATACCTCAACAACTCTAGAAACTTATTCATGTACTCTTCATCTGTCATGGAACCCATCTTCAACTCATATAATTCCTTGGCCTTTCCATCATAATACCTCTGTGAAAAGTTATTCTTCTTGAAGAGTCTTTTAAACTCATGCCAACTCAACTATTCTACCTTGATTCCTCTGACCCACTTCACATATTCCCACCAAATATTTGCTTTTCCCTTGAGACTGAAGATAGTTATCTTCAATTTCATATTCTCTATATAATCATGCAATTTGAAGAACTTCTTCATTTGAAGAAGCCATGCTTCTACATATTTTGGTTTCTTCATCTCTCCATCAAATGTAGGAGACTTGGCTTTCTTGAACTCATCTGGAAAATATTGCTTCTCTCCCCTCCTATAAGGATGATGGGGGTGATGAAAATGATGTCTCTCTGAACCAAAACTATAATATAAACCATAAGCACTACCTCTCATGTCAGGTGTATCCAACCATCTACCACCTCTGACTGTGTCATCTTTGTCCAACTTGTATCATGATCGAGACCTGCTACCATATGCCCCATTAGACATCTCCTCTTGTCCATAACTAATCCTTGGTTGTTCATGTCTTTGCAAATATGATAGGCTCTGAAGGATCATTGCATTAACCTCGAATTTATTTTCTTGAGATTTGGCAAGCCTTTCGTGTAACTCAATTATCCTATTATTATCTGCCTTGCAATTACGGATTTATGCCTTCAAACTTCTCAATGTATCTGCTATGTCAGTAGAATACTCATCTCCTTGTTGTTTAGTTGATCTGTAAGGAGAGTCACATGAATTGCAATCCACCATTATGTTCATCATCTTTGATCTTATTCTTCATGCAAGCATACCATGTTAGATAAAACCGAATAGAAAACATGATAACCATACCTTAATGAAGTTCAAGGGAGGCTATCTTGTCTGCACAAATCAATCCAAATTAACACGATATATATTTATATATATAACATCCCAACATCATGCATAACGGCACAAAACTACAATAATAACCACATGCATGATAATTGTAACCAGCCCAATGCATACATATTAGGCACATATACAACCAACATGCATGCATAAATTTATACATTTACCTCGAGGTCCAGTGTTGCAACCTCCCTCTGATACCACCCTGTAAACACCCCCTCCCACATTTTAGTTTCTTTTACAATCTCTCCAGGGTAAAATTGAGCAGATTGCTACTATGACATGACATGACCTCCAAGTTCCATTTATGGAAGTGGGGCCTATAAAAAAATGACTTACAATCAACCCTCATGGACTATAAACCACTCAGAAGCCTGCAAACCACCCCAGGTGATCAATCCCTGAGATGAAACCTTTTTTCACACAATTTACTCCCCAATGTCACCCATACAACTGCATGCATGTGGTTGCGAGGCTGTAATTGCATGCATAGGCTTGCTTCCATGCGATTATGACTCAATTTCTCCAGTTCAGTGCACGCGGTCATGAAATCTATGCCACTTTTTCAGGAAAGCCTCTAGACCATTGCCTAGAGTTGCCTGTAACTTTCTAGAATCATGATTAAGGTGATAACAATGCCAAACATTCAAACTTGAAGCAAGAACTTGACATAGATTGCTTAATACACATTAGACATTTCGTCAAACATATGGTAAACAACAAGTTACAAGTCATGATTGCATATATGATCTTAAATCTCTGAACTTCATCTGAAAATCATCATGAAGGTGTAATTTCCTCTCAAGTGGCTGCAACAAAACTTATTAGCCCATACATTCATCAACTATTCAAATACTTATCAAATCTTGAACAAGAGCCATAACTAGAGCACATCATAGAATCATTCTTATAACCAACATATAACTAGAATATTAACCATGACAAATCAGTCGTAAAATCCACATAATAACAAGTACAAACACTCATAGATTACAATAGGAAATAACTTTTATTAACTTATGCAAAAGTCAACCAAGTCAGGACTTCCATGTACCACCCAACCATAAATTGGGCTAAACCAAATATTTCTTCTATCCAATCACCCTCGTGCCATATTCCAAGTATGAATGTGGGATCTCATGGGATAAACCAAGACATAATCAAACATGGAATCCATATGTTAAAATACCTCCACCATCAAGCTACTATGATCTCAAATAAACGAGCCCCAAGATCATAGAACCAAACCAAGCTTGGATGCCTCATAATTTCTTCACCATACTTTGAAGAATCTGCCTGTCTCCACCAACTGTTGAGGGATTCCCAAATAAAACCATCTCCACTCCCAACCCTTGGGAATTTTCCTGAGACCACCTCACCTAGTTCTAAAATCTTTCGGCAATCCAAATCTCAACCAAGATTGAATCCGATCACTCCATGTCTATCCAGGAAATGACAAGGCAAGGTTGAAACCACTATCAAACTAGACAAAACCCATGCCAATGACAAAATATGAACTAAATAAATAAATGCATCTAACATGCATTCTCATCCTAACAAGGAAATCACACATGCAACCTGTTACTTGCAAGATCTTCTTGTTGAAGTTATTGATCCAGCTTTCTCCTTGCTTTCCTTTGCTTTTCCTTTTCCTTTCTTTGCTCGCTTACTTGGTTTTATCCAAATCCAAGTGAATTCTAATCTGCTCAAAGAATGCTCTATGTGTGCAAGAGTTAGAGAGAATGAAATGAGAGAGCCAAAATTGAACTAACTAAAGCTTTGAATTGTTTCTCTGATGCATTTTTATCATTGATGCCTCTATTTTCTTCATTTTCCTTCTAATTTCCTTAGCATGCAAATTTGTCTCTCTTCACCTTCCTTTTCTCCTATTTTCATTTATTTTCATAATTAAATGTCAATTATTGTCTCTTTGCCTTTGCCAATTTCCTTAGCCATAAATAAACCACAAGTGATGCTCACTATAATGTTTGTCCAATATTCAACTTAGAATAAGTGTCCCAATAACCTTAGTCTTATTTTATCTTTATTAACCTTTATCACATAAAACTTTAACCTAAAATTGTTACAATGTTCCTCTTACCATCCAACCTTATAAATACCTCTATACCCAAAAAAAAATAATATTAAACATATAATTTAGATAATATAATATATTTAATCTTATTTATTTTATTATAACTATTAATCTGAAAAACTTTCTACCATTAATTTCACTTTTCATTATATATTTCCACATATTATAAATATAGTAATATCTAACCAAATTATTAAATTTTAAAACCAAAATATCAACTCAAACTTTCCACACTTGATAAATCTCTCTAACAAATCTATTAAGCTCCAAAACCAAAATACCAACTCAATTGGGTGAATTTTACTTTAACAAACTCAACCATTATATTGAAATTTGCAAATGCTTTCTCTTTAAAATGTGTGACTTTATTGGTCACATTTCCTAACGAGAGGCTTAATTTTTAAATGGTATCAAAATATTTTTAGAATTTGCAAAAAAAAAAAATATTACTATTTTAACAGTACAAGTATATTCATATTTTAACATTTTGATTTTATATATTCATATCTTAGATATTAGAGTATAATTTAAAATTGTTCTTATTTGGTTAAGAGTTCATCTTTTTAAAATATAAGAAAATAAGTTAATGGTTTAAAACTAATTAATAATTTCCAAATAACATGCTTTTTTGAATAACAACTTATAATAATTATCTTTACTATTAATTTAACATTTGAATTATAATATATTGAATTCTAAATTCTTAAAAAAAAAAACAAACAAAACAAAACAAAACTATTTCAAAATACTTTCTAAAATAATTATACTAAATAACAAGCATAATATAACAAAGTGAGAAATACATCCATTATTGCTCATAAAATTAATCGATCTACATTACCCTACCAAAAGCAAAATCCAAACATGTTTGCAAGATTCATTTTTCCATATCCTAAATAGCACTATATGTAGAGATCAAACCCGCGGAGCAGTTCTTGCATCTCTTAGTCGCGTAAATATTCCAAAACAATAGAAAACCTTTATTCATACCATTCGGTGTTTTCTCGTGTTGCATAAATATAAATATGGTTGGGAAAAATTATTTGAAAAAACATTTTTCCTCCCATGAATAATATTAGCACAATTATTTAATTCAATATTAGCACAATTATTATATGAATTAAATGATTATTAAAAGGATAGCATCAAAATTTATATAATAGAGTTATATCTAAAAAAAATAAAAATTAATAAATTAATAAAATTATATTTATTTAAATTATTATTATTAAATTATAAAGACTAATATATAAGTTTATTAATATTTAAAAAAATGTAAAAATTTTAGTAGAAGACAATTTCCATTTTATGGAGATTTTATTTTGTAATAGACTTCTCTACATAATATACATCAATAATGTTACTATACTACAGCCCAAAAACCTATCACTCATATTTATACATTTTTTTAATTAATCAATTTAATTGAAATGATAAAAAATACATAACTACCTTTGAGATAAATATCAACCTTTAATTTGTAACCACTATTAATAATATTCTATTCAAATTAAATCACTACCATTCATCTAATAATTATCGATAATTAAATTAAAATTCTAAAAATCTTATTCCAAAATTTAATATAATTAAAAAAAAATCCATAATACATGTCTACCAAAATATATTTCAATAATTACCCGACATCTATTTTTTAAAAAACAATAAAGTCTATATATATTACTTTTAATATAAAAGTATAATGGAAATATGTTTTTATTGTAAAAAGAGATGATCTTTGAACAGATTTTGTATAAAATTAAAAACATAACAACGCATTTTGTTAAACTATTTTCAAATATAAAAATTGATTTTTTTAATCTACAAAATGGTAATTGATTGATATTAATTTAACTATTAATTAAATTAATTTATTATATATTAAAATTGACCCCCTATAATAATTAATTTCCATGTGTAGGAGCGAAAATGGTGCTCCCCTTGCTTAAATATCAACCACTTTGCTATTTTTCCCTGGGAAGATCTGACTGATCGTAACAAAAAAATGTTAGAATTTAAATTTAATATGGAAGACTGGGAAAATATTGAGCACAAATGAACACTTGTAATGTCTACATGGAACGTTGAGTCCAAAAACTTGCTATGTTGGAGTAATTGTTTTTAATCTATTATGCTTTAGTCATACATTTATGAAATTATGTTGATGTTGGTTGTGAGAATTGTAGAACCCCATGGAATAATTTGGTAAGAATATTGTAGAATTTGTATTATTTCTGAAATAGCTTTGCATTTTATATTTAATAAATATATTTAATTGAATAAGGATTTTTATTTTTTTTAAATTAGAATGAGAATTTTGTATATATATATAGGTATGTATTTGGATCAACAAATATGTTAGGTAGTACATAGTTACATTTTCAAGAAAGTTCTTAAGCTCTTTTATCCAACAAAACTACAAGTTTTTCTAGAGAGATTCCAAACTAGACAATAACATACGGGGATTTGTAGGTATATACCTTATAAGATTGACCCACCAAAAAACAAAATTTACATGTCATATTATAATTGGTTGATAATGCAATCCTTCATAACTATGTAATGTCAACCTATTTAGCTCTAAGGAATAGGAGAAGGTTTGATTCTACCATTCATTTTTAAATCTCTCAATCTTAATTTGCACCATTCATTAGCACATAAGTCCAAATCTTTATTGAGATCATGGAGAACATGGAAATATGTTATTGAAGAGAACCCTTTTGCTACTTTCTTAATTCTTTTCATAATTCTTTCTAATGTTTTGTCCCTCGGAGAGGAGCCCTTCACCAAAAGATGAATAAGAAGGAAGGAGTATCCCAAAACAGTGACAGAAGTTACTTGTTTCTATTTGGCTAATGGAATCCCACGATAGAGGGCATAAACTTCAACTTGGTTGTTTGTCACGCATCCTAAGCACCATGAATACTCTACAACTTTAACTTCCTCAAGGCCATCAAGCACCCCTCCCCCTCCTACCACCTCTAGATTCCTTTTTGAAACCCCATCAAAATTGAGGATCAGTCCTTCTTGCCGCCACTCCCAAGATCATAATTCCACCTCTATCAATCTTAACTTCCAAACTCGCTGGGTAATTTTGTTAGTTGTATGTGATATATCAAAATTAGAAAAAATTGAACACCATTTCCTTTCAAGTGTGTATAATTTTTGTTGAGAGGAGTCATTAGAAAACTTTAAAGCCCCAAACTCATAACATAGAATAGTAGCTTTCATGGATATTGAGTGTGGAAAAAATTCTAAATCATTGAAGAATGCATCGTTTCTAGCTATCCATTACTTCCAATAAATGAATTTTGGAAGTGCTTCCCAATAATTAAAAAAAAAAAGGATTTCTCAGAGACTCCTAGCATAATTTTTTGATCATGATGTAAAATACTCATGAAGGGAATTTTTCCCTTTTAAACGGTTTGAAAGTGGAAAAGACACATCCAACCAGACCACTTTTGTATATGAATACTCTAGAAAAATATGTTGGATAAATTCCTCTTGTTGCTTGCAAAGCAGACAACACTAAGGACCTTGAATTCCCATTTTTCTCAAATTATCATCAGTCAAAAGTTTTTTATCTACAAGGAACCGCTAAAAGGAATTTACCTTTGTATTGGCATTGAATCTCCATATCTTCATCCAAGTACTCGATCTAGGGACAACTCGTTGAGGGAAGAGCAAGGATGCATAACCTTCCTTCATCGAGTACGAAGAATGCTTCCATCTAATCTTATTCCCTTGCTTTATTTTCCACGAAGCACAACCAACTAGGTTGTCTCGAAGTTTGTAAGTCAAATGTTGCAAGTTTGCAAGGACTCCACTAAGGTTCTAGCTTATCCAATTGTCTTCGTTATTCTAAGATAATCCAGATTGGATCATTATATTATTTGTCATCCATCTTGATGCATTGAGAGTGGAAAAAGTGGAGGAATCAACTCACGGGACCGTTTTTACTGGCAAGATCTAGTTTCGCAAAACGGGGTATGAAACCTTTCGAGAGCGTTTTGAGGCATCAAACGATGTTTTTTGGCGGTAAAACTTCACCTCTATATCACTGCACCATTTCATGTTTTTTTTTGAGGTGTTTCACAGGTGGCCGCTACATCCATGGAAAATCTGGGCAGATCAACCCTGAAGGGAATCTTTTAAAGCTCGTTGGCTAAACTAGTAGGGCCTAACCCCAAGGGTGTTGAGGAGAATTGACCCTATGACCTCCCGATTGGCAAGGTACTTACCAATGGGGACTCGACCAATTGAGCTAACCCTTGGGGCTTGCAGCATTTCATGTTGTTCTACACATAGACATCTTTACAACGGTGTAAGAAGCGCATCAATCATAATCTGTATGCAAAAGTTATGCGACTCAGAAGTTGACCTTCTTTTTTTCACACCTATAGTTCAAAAGGATGCCACGTTAGTGCCCATTATTCATGGAAAAGGGGCTAGACACGTGTTTTTGATGTAAAAGACTCTAGAAGAGTCTATATTGTAACTCTAGTTAAGAGTTGATGTAGACAAAATTAACCACTAGTAGGCTATCATGTTGTGTTATAATAGGGCCACTAGGAGGAAGAAGCATTACATACTTTCGAGAGCATTTTGTTTCATAGTTGAACAAAGATAGCCAAGAGAGATAGGACGTAGAGCACACAAAGAGAATTTTTTCATTGTAGCATCCCACAGACCACATGCATTACGTCTTTGTATCTGCAACCATATTTTCCAGACAGAGAAAAAGAGCAAAGCGACCTCACCTTCCAGTTGGGTTTTCTCCCGAAAGGGTTTCCCAGAGCATATTTTGTGTCTTATGTGTGTGTGTTTATGTGATATTATTTTTTCGTTCTCTAATTTTTTTCATAATTTCCATTTGCATGCATGCATTAATTATAGTAAAATCTGAAGATCTAGAAATTAAATAAGACTGTAATTGTGTAGAATCTCAGATTTTTAGTATAATATTATCATATTTGTTGTGACGAACTATCTAGTGGAATATCCACAATATTTTATGGATCATTTGGTATCAGAGCAAGTTTCTTTTGGTATTTTTTGGAGATTGTGGATCTAGATTGGTGGGGAGGAAAATTGTAAAACCCTAATCATGGTCGACGAATCGGTAAACGAACTTTGTGATCATGCAGAGGTGAGGTTTACGCAATTGGAACAACAAGTCATAGATATCAACCACAATGTAAGCCTATTCATGGTGGCATTGAATAGCAAGATGGGTATATTTGGAGAAGATGGGGGCTCGAATGCAGAGGAAAAATCAGACAGGGATTAGAAGATCGAGGAGAAACGAAGAACCAATCGAAGAAAGGACGCAAAAAAGATCAACTCAGTTCGAGTATTATAAATCAATCACAGTCCCTGTTTAAAATGGAAGAGAATGTTGATATAAAGTCATGCCATGGCAAGATCGATGCTTCGAAGTTGAACTACTAGTTTCAACAACTAGAAGTTTATTTCAATGTC
The DNA here is from genome assembly GCA_000404065.3 of Pinus taeda. Taxonomy (NCBI): domain Eukaryota; kingdom Viridiplantae; phylum Streptophyta; class Pinopsida; order Pinales; family Pinaceae; genus Pinus; species Pinus taeda. Next base: position 43,565 of record APFE031259587.1, on the reverse strand, counting down.
CATCAGATCGAGGAAGGGAAAAAGATATCATCCGTGCGGTTGAAATTAGAGGGCCATGAACTCACTTGGTGGGAGAGCCACACAAAAACTTTGAGGTTGGAGGAAGAAACTCCAGTGACAAAGTGGAAGGATTTCAAAACCTTCATTCAGCCACAGTTTTATCCAATTGGGTACGTGGAGGACCAGTGGATTCGGTGGAATTATTTTAGGAAAAAGTCGAACCAAAGTGTGCAGGAGTACACCACGGAATTCAGAAAGATGGTTTTAATGTTGGTTATCTCTCCAAAATACCTTGATGTACTCTTCAAGTATTTGGGGAGTTTGCACCACCACTTGCATGAGAAAGTGATGTTGTTCAAGCCCAAATTAGTGGACGAGGCTTGTGTACAGACACAATACCTAGTTAACGTAGGCTTGAAGGGAGTGTAATCAAGTGGATTGAAGCAGAAGGAGCAACAAGATGCTTCTAAGGAGGAGAAGAAGAAGAAAAAAGGGGGAAAGATAAAAAAAGATGGTAGCCACAATGCATCAATGAAAATATCCTAGTAACCACTACAACATTGATGACCATACAAAGGAAAAATGTTGGAATTTGCATCCAGAGCTAAACCCAAAGAACAAGAAGAAAGACAACAAGAATAAGAATCTCATGGCCACTGATTCGAGAAACCAAGTTGAAAGAAACTCGGATGTGGATGAGAAGATCATCTATACGTCATTACAAAAGGAGGTGAATCTGATTAGCCTTCAACAACAAGAAGAGAAATAAATGGACAAACTCTTCCATATAAAGATGCAGCTCAAGAAAACAAAGATTGATGCTCTATTTGACTCAAGATCACAGGCGAATCTCATTGCCGCAGAGCTGGTCAAGAAGTTGGGGCTAGAATTTTGTGATCATCCAAACCCATATCCATTGGGATGGGTAAATAAGGATGCACAACTAAAGGTAAAAGAACAATGCAAAATTAGATTTTCTAACATTGTTGGTTTTATTGATGAAGTAGATCTAGATGTGGTTCCCCTTGATGTATGTGGAGTCATGTTTGGGAATCCATACATTTACATGTGTGATGCAATATTCATGAGGATGTCTAACCAGTACTAGTTCGTCAAGGATGGAAAATCGTTCATCATCAATGCGTGAAAGAAAAGTCGATAATTTCACTAGTAAGTGCCAACCAAGCCAAGAAATCGATCAGTTCCAGCAAGAAGTATGTTTTATTGTTTTTAAGAGAAATTCAGTCTGAAGAGGAGTCAATAAGAAGTAAGGCATCCCTGGGAGGGTGTACTAAGAAATAGAAACAACAATTGGAGGAGTTGTTACAGGCATACATGGATGTGTTCCGAGAGCCCAAAGGGTTACCACCTAATAGAGAAGTGGAACATGAGATCTAGCTATTTCTAGACTCTCCATTGCAAAATATTGGGTTGTATAGGCAATCTGTTATAGAGGCAAGTGAGGTGAAGAAACAGTTGCAGAAGCTGTTGGAACAAGGTGGCATTCAACTAAGTACATCTCGATGTGTGTCACCCATAATCATTGTGCCAAAAAAGGATGGGAATTGGAAAATGTGTATAGATTACAGGGCGTTGAATAAAATCACGTGCAATAAAAGATGTCGCCTGCCTAGGATAGATGATTTGCTAGATCAGTTGCAGAAAGCAAAGTACTTCACCAATTTGGACTTGAAGTCTAGGTATCACCAGGTTCGAGTCAAAGAAGAAGATACATGGAAGATCGCCTTCAAAACTAGGAAAGTTTTGTATGAGTGGTTAGTTATGCCATTTGGCCTATGTAATGCACCAACTACATTAATGAGATTAATGAATGATGTATAACACCCTTTTATAAATTCATTTTTATTGTCTATTTGGATGATATAATGGTATATAGTGCTACCTAGGAGGAGCATATGTCACATTTGACGCAAGTGCTGGAAACATTTAAGAAGCACCAACTGCTAGAAAATCTCAAGCGCGAATTTGCGCAACAATATTTCGTGTATCTGGGGTATGTGATCGGTGGAGGAGAACTGAAGATAGATCCTTCCAAGATGGAAGCCATCATGAAATGATCAATGCCTACTAATGTTTCTGAGGTTAGGAATTTCATTGGGGAAGAAGAGCACCTAAGGAATTTCATAGCCTCGTTTTTCAGCGGTAGAAACACTACGCCACACCATTACAACAAGTGGCAATAGTTTCCAGTGGAGAAAATGTCAACAAAGGGCTTTCGAAGAGCTAAAGAAGAATATCATCCAAGCACTATTTTTGGCATTACCAACCTTGTAGCGGCCCTTTGAAGTGGAGACAGATGCGAGTGGGTATGATATGGGAGTTTTCTTGATGTAGGGAGGAAGGCCTGCATGCTACCATTTTGAAGTATTTCGTGGGGTAGTCCTTAACTACCCTACCTATGAAAAAGAGATTTATGCCATCATGAAAGTTGTGAAGAAATCGAAGCATTACTTGATGGGAAAGGACACAATAATCCACACTGATCACTAGCCGTTACAGTACTTGTAGGCCCAAAGTAAGCTACAGTAGACTGGGAATTATAAGTGGATGGCATTTTTACAACAATTTCATTTGGTGATCAAGTATAAGAATGGAAGCACAAAGAAGTTGGATGACATGCTTTCAAGACCACCCACATCAAAGATCGAAACCTTGGATACTCTTATGCACATGGAGCCATTCACCCATGATGCATACAAAGAGGCATATTCAGAGGATGAGGCCTTCAAGGAGGTGTATCAACAGTTGCAGAATAAAATTCATGTGCACAATGGAAACAACATCGTTGACTACCATCTCCAGGATGGGTTACTCCATAGGATGGATAAGCTATGTCTTCCTAAAGGTGAGTGTTTGCAGCTAATTAGAGAGGCTCACACCTCCAAAGTTGTAGGGCACTTTGTTGTAGGGAAGACCGTGGCTAACTTGCAGAGGTATTTATATTGGCCCAAGATGCAAGAGCAGGTAGCTAGGTTCATAAGAGGATGCATGATTTGTTTTACTAGCAAGCCCAACAACAAGGAACATGGTCTATATCATCTCTTAGATGTACCTACTTGTCCTTGGGAAAGAATTTCCATGGACTTTGTGGGAGGCTTACCGAAAACTAGGACTACCTATTTGTGGTAGTTGATAGGTTCAACAAGATGTGTGTTTTGGTTCCCTGTAAAAAGACCAGCAATAGAGAAGAAGCAACAAACTTGTTCTTTGGACAGTTTGGGTGCACTTTGGGATACCAAGGAGCATCATTTCAAACAAGGATATAAGATTTCTTAGTGCATTTTGGACTACATTGTGGGAGAAGATAGGCACAAAGTTAAGGAGATCTACAACATTTCATCCACAGACAAATGGGCAAATAGAAGTAGTTAACATGACTTTGGTGTAGTTTCTTAGGGGATATAACAAGAAGCATCTGAAGACCTGGGATGAAAATATGGTATATATACAACATTCTTACAACAAAGAAATCCACATTTCTATAGGAAAGTCCCCATTTGAGACTTTTTTTGGATATTTTCCACCTTCACCTTTGGATATTGCATATGGGCAACAAGGAGGAGTGAGGGAAGATCTTACAAGAGATGCTTTGAGGGATGGAAATTTTATAGATAAGATCAGGCAGATCTATTTACAGGTATAAGAAAAATTGTGGAAGTCATAGTAGAAGTATAAGGCCAGGCATGATCAACATAGAACAAAGAAATATTTCAAGGTGGGAGACAGAGTATGGCTAAAGTTGAATAAGGAGAGGCTACAAGGGGATGGTAAGAAAATCAAGACTCTCAGACATGGTCCCTTTGAGATACTAGAAAAATTAGATAATAATGTCTATCAACTCAGTTTACCACCATATATGTGCATTTACTCAGTTGTGAATGTGGAGAATTTGAAACTCTACAATCCTTCCATGCTAGATTAGGAAGAGGAACAAGTCCTACATTCAATGGAGGATTTGGCACCTGATGCTTAGGCAGAGTTGACATAAGATACAATTTTTCTGAAGAGGTCTAAAACTACAAGACATAGGCAACATTACCTTTGGCAGATTGGGTTGAAGGGACAACTTCAAGGCAAAGCTAAATGCTACACCAGAGAGAAGGCGGAGGAAAATTTTCCTCACCTCATTCAATAAAATACTTTTGGGACCAAAATCCTCCCAAAATGGGAAGGTGTGATCCAGATTGGATCATTATATTGTTTTTCATCCATATTGATGCATTTGCAGTGGAAAAAGTGGAGGAATCAACTCATGGGATTGTTTTTACCAGGGGACCTAGTTTGGAAAAACGGGGTCTGAAACCTTCTGGAAGCATTTTGAGGCTTAAAATAACAGTTCTTGGGAGCAAAAGTTTTATGCTTTAGCATGCACCATTTCATATTTTTATACACATATATATCTTTCCAAAAATGTAAGAGGCACATCAATCAGAGTCCGTATGCAAAAGTTATGCCACTCATAAGTTGACCTTCCTGTTTTCACACCTATATTTCAGTGGGTAATAATACTTATCGACTCAATTTACCACCATATATGTGAATTTACTCAATTGTGAATGTGGATAATTTGAAACTCTATGAGCCTTCCATGCTAGATCAGGCAGAGGAACAGGTCCTATATTCAGCGGAGGATTTGGCACCCGATAATTTGGCAAAGTTGATAGAAGATATAGTTTTGTTGAAGAGGTCTAGAACTACAATATAGGGGCAACATGACCTTTGGAGGATTAGGTTGAAGGGATAGTTTCTAGGCAAAGCTAAATGGTACACATGAGAGAAGGTGGAGGAAAATTTTCCTCACCTCATTCAGTAAAAGCTTTTTGGGACCAAAATCCTCCCAAAATTGGAAGGTTTGATCCAGATTGGATCATTATATTGTTTTTCATCCATCTTGATGCATTTGGAGTGGAAAAAGTGTTGGAATAAACTCACGATATTTTTTTTATCAGCAGGACCCAGTTTGGCAAAACAAGATCTGAAACCTTCCAGAAGCGTTTTGAGGCTTCAAATGACGTTTCTTGGGGTTAAAACTTTGTTGCTTTATTGTGCACCATTTCATATTGTTCTACACATAGAGATTTTTCCAATGACACAAGAGGCACACCAATCAAAGTACGTATGAAAAAGTTATGCCACTCAGAAGTTGACCTTCATGTTTTCACACCTATATTTCAGTGGGTAATAATGCTTATCAACTCAATTTACTACAATATATGCACATTTACTTAGTTTTGAATGTGGAGAATTTGAAACTCTATGAGCCTTCCATGCTAGATTAGGAAGAGGAACAGGTCCAACATTCAGTGGAGGATTTGGCACCCGATGCTCAGGTAGAGTTGATAGAAGATATAGTTTTGCTGAAGAGGTCGAGAACTACAAGGCATGGGAAATATGACCTTTGGCAGATTGGGTTGAAGGGACAGATTCAGGGAAAATATAAATGGTACACATGAGAGAAGGTGGAGGAAATTTTTCCTCACCTCATTCACTAAAATATTTTTGGGACCAAAATCCTCCCAAAATGGGAAGCTGTGATCCAAATTGGATCATTTTAAGGATGAAAATTAGTCTTAAAGTTTAGAAACCTTGGAGAATCTTACCAGTCCCCAAATTGAAAATTACAAAATGTTTGTTGATATATTTGTAAAAATATTCAAATTTCTAATAGTTTTATATATAGTCTTTATATAATTTTGGCAACTTTTAAGGTAAAAGAATTTTATATTATAAAATTTGGGTGAAAACCATGGAAAATTAGCCCACTTGCGAATACTAGCCCCTAAAATTTTACGTGATCATTATATTGTTTTTCATCCATCTCGATGCATTGGGAGTGGAAAAAGTGGAGGAATCAGGTCATGGGATTGTTTTTACCAGCGGGACCCAGTTTGGCAAAACGAGGTCTGAATCCTTCAAGAAGCATTTTGAGTCATCAAATGACGTTTTTTGGGGGTAAAAATTTTCCTCTTCAACGTGCACCATTTCATGTTGTTCTACACATAGAGATCTTTCGAACGATGCAAGGGGCACGTCAATCAGTGTTTGTACGCAAAAATTATGCCACTAAGAAGTTGATCTTCCTGTTTTCACACCTATATTTCGGAAGGATGTCGCGTCAACCCCCATTATTCATGGAAAAGGCGCTAGCCACATTTTTTTGATGTAAAATACTCTAGAATAGTCTATATTGTAACTCTAGTTAAGAGTTGAGGCAGTAAAAATTAACCAATAGTAAGTTATCAGGTTGTGTTATAACCAAGCCACTACGGGGAAGAGGCATTCCATTCTTTCAAGAGCATTTTGTTCGATAGCTAAGCAAAGATATCCAGGAGAGATAGGAGGTAGAACACACAAAGAGGATTTGTGCACTGTAGCAACCCATGGGCCACAAACATTATTTCTTTCTACCTGCAGCTGTATTTTCCAGAGAGAGAAAGAGAGCAAAGCGGCCTTACCTTCTAGATAGGTTTTCAACTGAAAGGGTTTCCCAGAGCATATTTTGTGTCATATGTGTGTGTGAGCTTATTTTTCATTCTCTACTTTTCTTCATAATTTCCATTTGCATGCATGCACCAATTACATTAAAATATGCAGATTTAGAAATTAAATAAGACTGTAATAGTGTAGAATCTCATATTATTAATATAATATTATCATATTTGTTGTGATGAATTGTCCAATGGAATATCCACAGAAGTTTACAAATCACAAGATGAAATGTCTTATATTGTTGATTTTCCATGAGGATAGAAAAATTACCTCGGATGTAGCAACTCATAATTATGTTCCAAGGACTACTAATCCATTATTTTTTCCCTCCATAAATTAATATCCCTTCCATTTCTAAGTTTCCAATATGCATTTGAGTTGATCAAAGGCATTACTAAAGTGATTAGTTTTGAAACCATCAAGCCTCCATTGGGGGCTTCGATTGACTCTAACCATCAAACTGGTTGAGTGTTTCCCATTTTATCAAATGATTTTTTCTTTTTTGTTCTAAAATATCCCCCTTCCCATGAAGCTTGAGGATTTCCTCAGTCATCATAGGGAGAACACTTTGTGGGGAAACGAGGGTAGTGAATTAATACAAAGGGAGAGTAGCAAGAACTGCTTTGATCAACACAGTGCATCCAACTAATTTGAGCTAACAGGCTCCCCAGGAAACAAATTTCATTTTTAATTTTGGTGATGAAATTGTCTCGTGCTTGCAACGAATGTGATTTCAAACAAATAGGAATCCCTAATATTTAAATTCTTTCCATGATTCCACAGGGTGGAAGCCCATACTTTTTCCTATTTGTCTCTGCTTACAAGAGGAGGCAGTCCATAAACAAATCTACAATTTTCACGAGTTTTTTAGACCTCCAAAGGTGTCCAAAAAACTTTCAAGGGCCAATTTAAATATTTGTACAATTATTGTTGAAGCCCCTCCTAAAATGAGGGTATCATCATCAAATTGAGAGTGATTTATATTATTTTTTCCTCGAATAGACCTAAGACCAGGTATACATTGACAACTTTTTTCAAACTCCAACCTTCTACTAAGAGAGTCAATCATTATGATATATGAAAGGGGGGGGGAAGGGTAACCATGATAGAGGCCAAAAGAAGCACGAAAGAATCCCTCTACCCTTCCATTTACTAATGGTGATATCCAACGTGATTTAGTGCATATGGAAACCCAATGTATAAACCTTTCATCAAAGCCAAATTTTGACATAACCTTCAATAAATGATCATGTTTAACCTTATCAAAGGAATTAGCCATATCAAGCTTAATGATCATGCCTTGGTCTTATCTTTCTTGACTATAATGAATTGCTTCCTAGACTAGGATAATATTATCAAATATTTGTCTTTTATCCACCATTCCACCTTTTTTCTCAAAGATTAATTTTGGGAGAAGAAATATCAATCTCGAGGCCAAAATGATTTCAAATGACTTTATAAGAAACATTACACAACAATATTATTCTAAACCTAGCAAAATAATATAGATTTGCTTCCTTTTGGACCAATGCTAGGAAAGAAGTATTGGTTCCTCCACCCATGCAATTGTGTTTAATGAGTAGTCAATCATTCTACAAAAATCATATTTTATTATCTCCCAAAACTAAGGTTAAAAGTGAGAGAAAAACATGTTTGGTCGAGGAGCTTTATCCAAATTAAATGAGACCACCTTTTGGATTTATTGCTTTGATATTTCCTTCACGAGCATTAAATTGTCTAAATGAGAAATAATTTCATCGACATGTTCTATAATATATTGTTTTACCTCAAGGTTGGAGAGACTAGTAGTGTTGTACAACTCAACATAATGGAGGATTGTCTCCTCTTTGATTTGTTGAAACCCTGAAACTTTCATTAAGGTAATTTTGAGGTCTAAAATGGGCCTCCTAAGCAAATTATAAAATAATAGTGGAAATAATAAAATAAGATTAGATTACATCATCAAATTTTAGAGGGAGAAAAGAAAAAATCTATTTTTTTCAACTTATCTCCCTATGGGTTTACTGAAATTTCGAGTGGAAACAATCATGCGATGTAAAATTTGATTCCTCATCCAAGGAATACCCATGTTGCATACTTTTGATGGACCCTACTACATGAGAAATGATAAATACATAATAAAAAAAATGTGACTGAGAAATACATGAGAAAACGTGACAAAGAAATACATGAAAAGCGTGATTGCAATCATGTTTTTCATGTATTTCTCATTTTTCATGTAGTAGGGTCCATCAAAAGTATGCAACATGGGTAATCCTTGGAAGAGGAATCAAATTTTGCAGCCAACAAGTACTCTCCTTCGAAATTTGAGTAAAACTTTAGGGAGATAAGTTGAAAATATGAGTTGAAAAAGTAGTTTTATTATTTTATTATTTTTTAATCTTTTTAATTTTTTACTCCAAAAATGGTGAATCATCCCCCATGGTTGACATCATCATCTTGAATCTTATTGGTTCTTATAAAGTTTATTTTGGTTGAACTTTTGTTAGGAGGTCCATTTTAGACCTCAAATTCCCTTAATGATTACTGTTGATCACTAATACCTTGATGTTATTTTTCCATATCCTATTCCTTGCTTGATTATGAATTTTTTTTTGAATTCATATGTCCTTGCTAGAGCCATAGAATCTTGGATTTTAATCTCCATTCTTCATCCTCTTCTTTCAAAGACTTATGAAAGGCTCCAAATTATTTCTTTTACTCATGACCTTTCTCTATTTTGGATTAAAGAGACTCCATTTTGATTTGATGTGCTTGTATAGCAAATTTCCTATCCACCATCTGCTCACGGGCCCACTGCTTCAAGGCTTCCTTGAGGTGCTTTATATTCTTCTCCCATATTAAAATTAGACATCCTAGGATCCATACTCTCCAAGATTGTTTTACTATGTCACTAAAACCATTTTTTCGATGTTGAAGTGGATTATAGAAAAACTAAATAGGGCCATATTCCTCATCATTTGAAATTTCTATTTTAATAGGGAAATGGTCAGAACTATTCCAAGGGAGAATGCATGAGGATACCATAATATGTTTTGTTAGAAAGGAATCAACAATTAGAATGCAATTGTTAGTTCCAGTCTTCGTGGTCTGTCACCAGGGATCAACATGAGTTCTTACTATGTCTGGTTTTGTTAGATGTTTTGCACATGATGTTCAACGCAAAACATGTCACAAGTGTGTCCACCAGAAGAAGCTCGGAAAAATATTTCCAACAGTATATCACAGTCCCATAACTGGCTCCTGGATTAGAAGATATGATCGAAATGAATGAGTGGTTCTTGGTTATGCATGTTTTGAGGTCAGTTGCTGCACACAATGACAAGTTTAGTACAAAATCAGTTTCTGAAATAATGGTAAGGAATTTTTCAAAAGTGAAAGAGGTTTTTGTTCATCACATACTAAATAACAAAAATTTCCTTCATTTTATACACAGGTGCTACTATGTGGGAGATATACAGTGATATTTGGAGCCTACATTTAAACAAAGCAAAATTTTCATATTTTTTTACTGTTTTAGTCATTTTAGTGCGGGGCCATTTTACAACATATGGAAAGTAATTTTGAGAAACCCAAAGAATTTTTTGTTAAGTACGATCCATATAACGAAAACCTGTTTCAGTTTATTTACAGGTGTCATGAATTGGGATATGTGACTAGATCTTTACAGCGCATTCACAGATTTAAATTTTTAATGATTTTTTGTTTTAGAGATGATTTTGTGGAACATATTTCAAGCAACTGGAAATGAATTCCCCAAATTTGAGAGAGGTTTTTCTCCAAAATTACCTTATATACGAAAACCTCTTTTATTTTTGTAACAGGTGCTATGGTTTAGGAGATACGAGTTCATCTTCAACACCTATTTTCAGAAATTCGGCCCAAGTTTTATGTAACTGATTCTATTTTGAAGAAAATGGTTGAGCTCAATCCCTTAGTACAAGGATGAGAAAATGTATATATTTTATGAATTTCATAGGTAGGGTTTGGATTTTGGTAGAAGGTTGGACTCTTGAGAAAGCTTAGAGCTTCATTGTACACTCATATCAGTATTTTGGCTAAGGAATTGAGACCAGGATTTGCAGTGTTCTTTGGGATCCCTGTGGCATTTGTTTTGGTACAGTGCTTTCTTATGTCTTTGTGAATTTATTCATGTGTTATATGTATCATTTTTCTTTATTTCTTCTCAGCTAAACAAACAAGAGTGTAAGTAGAATACATTGAGAAGTGCAGTGCTCTACTTGAAGTTTGCTTTAGTCTTTTAATGTTTTCCACTGTTTGGAGAGGATACATGGCTTCCCTTGCCCTCTTCAACTCCTCCTCAGTCCGATCCATCCACCTCACTTGATTTATAGTGCCAAATACAGTTGCCTACCTTGCCCCATCGAAATCCCTGCAAGACTGTGCCTCATTCCCTACACCCAAAATCTACCTTTCCCTTAGAGCCTGCAAAAACATCATTTTATCAAGCAAACTCCCTTACATCTATACCTAGCCTAAGATCAGTAGCTATATCAGTCATATCAAGCCCTTTAGTGACCATAATTAGCTGATATTGACCTAGAGAGAGCCCTCTCCTGACCTGGTAGGGCTAGCTACCAGGCTGAGCGTGGTTTGATGTGGACCTAGAAGCTTACCCTTTCAGCCTGAGGTAAATCTAGGCTCTAACATAGTGGCGACCATACTGGGCAAGAAATTGTTTATTTGTTAGTGTTCTTGTTTTATAGACTACAGACGGAGCATGAAGTTAGCCAGGTAGCCTTCAAAACGCTTTTCCTTTGCATTAGCGCAAGTAGATAAAATCTACTTCAATCAATCTCTGGTCGAGTCTTATAAACAGAATATCTAATTTTCAAATTGCCCTAGTACATGTATCAAGTTCAGATCTGATTGTTGATGGTGGACAGCAGTCAGACACATATGAAGGCTGAAATCATCTACCTGGTGACTCCACTGTTCAAAGTCCTGAGTTTCAAAGTATTGATGGTGGCTCCACTAGCTAAATGAAGGACTCAGATGTTGCTTCTATTTATTCAAGGTATTCATGTATCAATTTTTCTAATCTTCCTGGTTTTCCTAATCAATTACCAAAGGATGCATACATTTTGAGTAATGGCCCTAAATTCAATGGGGAAGATCTGACTTTGACTCTATAACATATAGAAAATTTTAAAACATTTGTGGACATTCTTAGAGTAAAAAGGAAGATGTCTTCATCAGATTGTTCTTTGATTTGTTTCAAGGCAAATGTAGAAAATGGATTGAAGGTTTTCCTATCAGATCTATTAAGTCCTTTGCAGATTTTTGGCATATCTTTCTTGAAACATGGATGGAGAAAGAGGAAGAATTCAAAATAGAGGTGCCCTCTATTCAAGGTTTTAGAGAATGGGAAGATATGTGCACAGATGATGAGGTAGATGAGAACTTTGCTTCATCTCTTTCTTCTTATCTGAAATCTTGTCGATGCAGCCATGATGTTAAGCTCAATTTTTCGCAAGAGTTTTCCATCAAAATTGAAGGAGATCTAATTGAATTGGAGACCCAATTATATCACAGGATCTGGATTGTCGAGTCCCATTCTTTGGGGACCTTTTTCAGCAGAAGGAACAGAAGGTAAGGCTGCCCATGGATATTTGCATTGATAGTTTGTAGCTGGAAGCATGTATTGAGGAGTTAGGGCAGCAAACAGAGTCTGGTTTTTTCGATCCTATTGCAACGTACATGGAATTTTTTTTAGTTTGAATGATAGATCAAATTGTCTTTTACACAACCAAACTCGTTATGTGCATGTATGGTTGTCAGCATTTACATTTGTGTCCTAGTTGAAGCACTTTCAAGCAGCATCCTTGTCACAGATACTTGATTGGTTGATATGGCATTACAACATTACTTGATCTATCAATTTTGCAGCAAAGTGGGTTAGATTTGTACATAAATAAGCTGTCCGAGGCAGCATTTCAGTTTTCAGTATTTGTTTATGTACAAGTTGTAGTATGTACATGTCTTTGGATTGGTATGAGTTGTTTTGGGTTTGCAGTTGTTTGACCATCCATGCCCAATGGAAGAGGCACTATTTGCTTTCCAGAGATATGTAGTTCTTGGCACCTCCAAGGAGCTACCATCCCCATTGGAGCCGATGTTAGTTCCAGTCTTCGTAGCCTATCACCAGGGGTCAACATGAGCTCTTACTATGTCTGGTTCTGTTAGATGTTTTGCACATGATGTTCAGCACAAAACATGTCACAAGTGTGTCCATCAGAAGAAGCTCAGAAAAATATTTCCAACAGTATATCACACTCCTATAACCGGCTCCTGGATTAGAAGATATGATCGAAATGAACAAGTGATTCTTGGTTATGCATGTTTTGAGGTCAATTGTTGCAAACAATGATAAGTTTATTACAAAATCAGTTTTTTAAATAATGGTAAGGAATTTTTCAAAAGTGAAAGAGGTTTTTTTTCATCACATACTAAATAACAAAAACCTCATTCATTTTATGCACAGGTGCTACTATGTGGGAGATATATAGTGATATTTAGAGCCTACATTTAAACAAAGCAAAATTTTCATATTTTTTACTATTTTAGTCATTTTAGTGCGGGGAAATGTTACAACATATGGAAATTAATTTTGAGAAATCCAAAGAGGTTTGTGTTAATAATGAGCCATATAACAAAAACCTCTTTCATTTTATTTACAGGTGGCATGAATTGGGATATGTGACTAGATCTTTACAACTCATTTTCACAGATTTAAATTTTTAATGATTTTCTGTTTTAGAGATGATTTTGTGGAACAGATTGCGAGCAACTGGAAAAGAATTCCCAAATTTGAGAGAGGTTTGTCTCCAAAATTACCTTATATACAAAAACCTCTTTCATATTTGTAATAGGTGCTATGGTTTAGGAGATACGAGTTCATCTTGAACACCTATTTTCAGAAATTTGGCCCAAGTTTTATGTAACTGATTCTATTTTGAAGAAAATGGTTGAGCTCAATCCCTTAGTACAAGGATGAGAAAATGTATATATTTTATGAATTTAATAGTGTATGGGTTGGATTTTTGTAGAAGGTTGGACTCTTGAGAAAGCTTAGAGCTTCATTGTACACTCACATCAGTATTTTGGCTAAGGAATTGAGACCAGGATTTGCAGCATTCTTTGGGATCCCTGTGGCATTTGTTTTGGTACAGTGCTTTCTTATGTCTTTGTGAATTTATGCATGTGTTATATGTATCATTTTTCTTTATTTCTTCTCAGCTAAACAAACAAGAGTGTAAGTAGAATACATTGAGAAGTGCAGTGCTCTACTTGAAGTTTGCTTTAGTCTTTTAATGTTTTCCACTGTTTGGAGAGGATCCATGGCTTCACTTGCCCTCTTCAACTCCTTCTCAGTCTGATCCATCCATCTCACTTGATTTATAGTGCCAAATACAGTTGCCTACCTTGCCCCATCGAAATCCCTGCAAGACTGTGCCTCATTCCCTGCACCCAAAATCTGCCTTTCCCTTAGAACCCGCAAAAACATCATTTTATCAAGCAAACTCCCTTACATCTATACCTAGCCTAAGATTAGTAGCTATATCAGTCATCTCAAGCCCTTTAGTGACCATAATTAGCTGAGATTGACCCAGAGAGAGCCCTCTCCTGACCTGGTAGGGCTAGCTACCAGGCTGAGCATTATTTGATGTTGGCCCTGGATCCTACCTTTTCAGCCTGAGGTAAATCTAGGCTCTAACAACAGTAAAGTCTAATGGTTATATGACCCGGACCATATCTCTTGTTATTCCAAGTAAACTTGTTGGAGGTTGGTTTAAGATCCAACAAGTTCAGGATTTGCATGAATTCTTCCATAGTTTTTTGAAATTGATCACTTAATAGAGATTCACCTTTCTTCTCCCATTGATGTAGAGTAGTGTTAAAATCCTCTCCAAAAATACACTCTAAACCAAAATATGAGTTTCACAGGTCTAATAAAGAAGCCCAACACTCTGATTTTTCTTGAAAATGGACCGACATGTATAGATTAACAATATATCATCCTTGATTTGAAGGAATATGCATAAAAAAAAATTCCAATGATTGAGTGGATCATTGTTGGTCTAGTAGTTTGAGAAAAGGTTAAACCCATAATGTCCAAACTCCACTAGAGGCCCCATGAGAGCTCACTGAGAGGATACCACTACTATGGCATACTTTATGTTATTTTTGAAGGATCTCTTGATCCCCCATTTTAGTCTCCTGAAACAGGACTTAGGGTTTCTCCTTATTTATTAAGGATTTCATTCTTTCATTCTTTTTTCCAACCCTCATCCCCTATAATTCCTAGAGTTAACCTTCATTATTTACTACTGGTGTGAGTATCCCCTTGTGAAGGGGTTGGGTTTCCTCCTTTTCTAGTGTTCCTATACCCTTTTATCTTTGGGTTCGAAATCGATTAGGTGCCTAATTATTTTTCTTTCTCTGCTTTCTTTATTTGAATCTCTTAATTAGTCTTCCTTTCAGCCTTCCTGTGAAGTCGGTCCTATTAGTTTTCCTTATCTACCTTTGATTTCTCGTCAACAGTGCTAGCAAATGTAAACCCAAACTTAATATTTCTAGGAGAGAGGAACTCTTCATCCTCTGAGGAAGTCTCTTTCTTAGGTTGCATAGGGATCGGTTCATCCTCAAGGGGTGACATGTTCTCATTAGTATGCTCCATGATTTGCTTTGTTGCCAATTTTGGGTTGATTCCTTATGGGGATGAAGGATTATTCTATGAGATTTCCCCTTACATTCACCATATTTAGTGCCTCATAACTATTACTATCGTCTTTCTTCCCATTTATTTTGCTAGTGTGTTCTCCATTTACTAGGCCAACTTATTTTGGGGTAAGATGGCCCTTTCCCTTTGTTGTCATTCTAATCAGATTACCTAGGATGGTTTTTAGTTTTCCTTGATGGGGATCTTCTTACTTTGGCTTGCTCCCATTGGGCTCTTTTTTTTCTTTCAGCTTCGCTTAAAGTAGCAAAATTCTTGACACACCTTGCATTTAAATTGAAGTTGATCATAGTCCACCTCTTGGATATGATACCAACTATCCAAGTTCAAATTTATGGATGTTGGAAGTCCCTTATCTATATCCACTTCCAAAAATTCCATGCATAGGAAAATAAACCCTCATGTGGTTTGTCTAGATCAATAAATTTTCCCAAGGCATTATCCGTGCTTCTAAAGGTGGTATCATTCCAACAATGAAGAGGAAGGAAGGGGTGCTTCACCCAAACAGGAACAATTGATTGCACATCACTTTTATGATTAAATTATAGACTCTAGTGATCCATACATAACCCTTGAGCACCAATAAAGTATGGCCCACTTCAGAAAATCAAGTCTCAATCTGCCTTATTTTTTAAGAAGGTAAAAAAACCCTTCCATAAAAGGAAGACGACATAGAACCATTGATCATTCGCTTCCAATTTTTCTCCATAAAAATCCTCATAGAATATGGGGAAGGTCAAATCCCCATGAACTAACCAACTAGGCTGCACTTTGCAAGTTACAAAACCTGAGATCTTGCTTGAGGGGCATAAACCTCCACGTTGGGAAGTTCCTCTAACTTCTGTATAAAGCGGGTTAGCTTCACCTTCTGGTATTTTGGCCCGTTGGCTATGATATTGTTGAAGGCCTCAATGTCCAGAGCTAGTTGGGTAGCAGAGGCTCCTGGCCCTAAGAGCTTGTCACCATCCTACCACCAAAAAAAAAAAACATATTTCTTCAAAACCTTTGCATGCTCTGAACAAGGACTGAAAAAAATATATTTGACTATTTCTTTAGATAAAGAAATAAGCATATACATTGGAGGGTGGGGTGCTTAGTTACATGGGACAAAACAATAAATTAACATATACATGTAGTCATTTAATATAACTAGATATTACTATGAATATTGATAGCGAAACCAAATATATGAATAAATACCTTGCTCTAGCCTTTGTAACTATATGGAATATTAAGATTTTTTTATAATTAAAACATGATGAAATTGAGGAGATGATGTAATAACCCTATTTTTATCCCTGGGATTATTGTAAAAAATTGTGTGGTTAAGGCCTGTATTGGAATTTATATGTCTTCATTATTACAAGTAAATTGGATAACTGATAAATAGTGTGTATGCAATTAATGTTTATTGTTAATGTAAAATTGTTTAGAAATCGACTGGGAGGCACGAACATTAATGTAGACTATGATACCATGAGTGGCAACTAGTGAGGGGGTTGTCGAATTAGTTGTGCTTGAATTGGCCAAAAACCCCACCAAAACTGTGTTCCCAAAATTTGAATTTGAAATTGTTGTCTTATCTATCCCACTTGGCCATAACTCATTAAATGAAGAATTGGGTGGTTGAAGCCACCACTTGAAGCAATTATGGGGGCTAGGTGGTGGCTGAGAAACTACCTTAAAGTTCAATGGGTAGTATGGGAAAGTACCCCTCTAGAATTTCGAGAGTTGACCCATGAGTGATATGGGGAAAAGGGAAAAATCATGGAGAATCCATTCATTCATGAATTCAACCATATGTAGAGAGTTGAGAGACGCACAAGTGCCTAGAGAAGTATATTTACAAGTAAAATGCTACCATTCCCTAGTGGAATGATTATTGTGCCATTCTAAGTGATTACAATTTGATTTGGGTGCCCAAATATCCCTCAAAAAGTGCCAATCATGAATTGGATCATTGATGGTGTGTTTTTGGCTTACCAATATTGAATTTTACTTATCAATTTACTATAGACGAGCTCTTGGACCTAAATGAGCTGGGGGGGTCATGATTTGATGTGTGTTAGGTGAACATGGTAAGAAATAGATAAATATATCATCAAGGGAATGTAGATTAGTAAAGGGATTTCCTTATTTTATTTCCAATCCAATTGATAGATATTTAGATATCATGGAGACTCTATATTCAATAAGAAACAAGAGTTCTCTAATTATGTCATGTCTATGAAGGAGAGTTGTCTTCATTAACCACTTCCCCTTAGTGTTTACAATTTCCCTTATGGCATCATTACTTGCTAGGGGGTTGGTCATCCATATAGATTTTGATGTATAGTTGAGCCTACGGTTGGGTGGAGAAGGCCCATTCCTAGTTTAGTTGGTAGCTCTGGCTTTTAGATAAGTGTCTTACCTTCTCCTTATGAATTTTGTGCCATTGTATTTGATGATTACTTGGGTTAAATTTGATATATGCATCTTATTTTGAACTACAATTATCCATATTCAAGAACACTATTATGTGTAATTGATGTCTCTTAAGTGAAGGGAATTATCTATTTGTGTAACTATTGAATGGAATGGGTTGTGAGAATGATGGAAATCATATGTGGAAGTGATAATGATGCTATGAAAACGTTATAGTGTTGTAAATTTGATGTTGTTTACATGTAATTCTTTTTTTGGGAGCTAAGTTGAATGCCTCCTCCTTCTTGAACCATGGTGGGGGTTCCTAGATAAGGGACATACTTCCCATATTTTGAGTAGTGGTCACAATGTGTTAACCTGACATTGGAGCCTTATGCATCCTTTCCTTTAGGTAGGCAACTTGGTATTTCCTTTATTGGGGAAATCCAACACTAGAGGTTGAAATCATTCAACTTTACAAGGAAGATTCAATGAACTTGGTCTTCACAGAGAATTTGAACCAAACTTGCATATATTCATGTATGAAATATATGTCACCTCTAAAATCTTGAGCTTTAAAGATAACTAGGGGATAGAAGCCCATAACTTGAACCCTGAGATTCAATTTAGGTTGTAGCTATTATGGATTGTTTGATTGGATTGAGAGAGCTTGCTAGGTATAATGGGGTGTTAAACCCTCAACAAATCCCCTTAATTTTTAGAAAAAATAAAGGGTGCCCGTTCAAATTTTAAAATTATTGTTACTTTTGTTATCATTTGATCCTACTTTTCTTGATTTTTGGTTCGTTTGGATTGTTTTGATCTTTTTATTCTCTTTGGTTTTTCATCCTTTTATGATTGATTCTTTTATTTTTCATAATTTTCCATTTTTTAGGTTTCCATAATATTCTACTCTTCGAGAGTTTTTTGGTGATATAAATTTTTTCTTATTTTGAGTTCTGGATGGAAAGTTATGGCCCTCGAAAGTTTTTCATTATTGTTGTTTTTTGATGATGTGGCACACTGACATGGCAAGTGAAATGGTAGATAACATGGATGAAGAAGTGGCATGTTGACTTGGCATGCTAACTAAGCTAGATGACGTGTCGCATAAATCCATGTGGTAAATCATTCTATTGAATAAACTGACATGGCAATTGATGTCGCAGATGATGTGGACTAATGATGTGTCCTTTCATTTTTTCATTTGAATTTATTTAGATATGGGAATCTAGTCCCTAGTTTAAATTATTTAGATATGGGAATCCAATCCCTAGTTTAGATATGACCTAAAAATCTTTTCAATGAGAGAGTGGTTGCAAATTATTGAATTGCAATTCAAATTGGTTTTTTTATCAGAGATTGTAGAGAATTATTGAAAACCTAGAAAGTTAATTGGAAAAGTTCATTGTATGAGTTCAAGAATGTATACAATATGTTTTTTTATGTCCACATTATTTATTTACTTTTCCACCATTCGTCCTTTTCCAATACTTTACTTTTACAATTATCAAAATGCATATTTCCTTTCTAGAAAATGAAATATCCTAATTCTTTCATTGTTTATTTGAAAGTTAAAGCTTTGTTTGATGTTTTGAGCATATCTATTTTCTAGAATTCGATATTCACCAGTATTATTGAGACTTTCTCTCATTCATGAGATAGGCTATTCAATTTCTTTTCTGTAAGTAGAAAAAACATTATATGCAAATAAATCCATAAAACACAAAATATATAATTTGATATAAGCTCTCTTAGCAGAGCATACAAACTTCAAGTGGTTGACTGAGCCGACATTTCAGTCGAAAAAAATTATTATCACAAATAGTTCAAGTTCTCTTATAGGTCTGGATCTGGGTAATTTTCCCCCTTCCAGCCATTGGATGACACAAACCCATTCAAATATCAATAATTTGTATACATTAGGTAATATTTTCTTATAAATATTTTAGGTCATATATTTTCCTTTGTTTAAATTAGTTTTTTTAATCATTTTTTAAGTTAGATTAGTATAGGAAATTGAGCTTGTATTTTAGTGAGTATTGCTACACCAAACGAATAGGGGTCCAATTGGGGCCCTGATCGGGGATATATCCCTTAATGCAAGTGCAATTTTTCCACTTATCAACATGGGGTTAGATTTGTTGGATTTTAAAAATATGCATTAACATATGATAAAGATAATATGATCTAATATTCTATGAAAGCATCAGAAAAATAGTAAATAAACAATGCAAGACAAAAGAAGGGAGATATAGGGATTATGTGGCAAAATTTGAATGTGGGGACACATCCACCGAATCAATTTCTTTATTCTCTAGATAAACTCCCAATCATACAAGGCTACACCCCCAAATAAGCATTAGAAGTCATTAAATGTTCACCCTTACAAACTTAATAGATCCTACTTTACCTCAGTTATATAAAGTGAAAGGAGAACAATTCCCATAATACATGTGGGATAAAACCCTGCGAGTTTTTGAAAACTAACTTGGTCAAAATACCACTAGGAAATTATTAATATATTCACATTATATAATTCCCCTTCAATGATGACTAGAGGGCTAGAATCACAAGAGGAAAATGGAATTAACTAACATCCCCCCTTGATGGAAAATTCCCACATCCCCAATAAGTTATGAAGTCGAAGAAACTTTGTCACTGTGATGGATTTTTTGAAGATTTATGTAACTTGTTGTTCACCAGGAAAATACTTGAGACAAAAAACACCAATATCTCTCAGATCTCAAATGAGTATCAAGATCAATGTGTTTGGTCTTGGGGTGATATACTAAATTGTAAGCAAGCACTCTAATTTCCAGATCTTATCTTAGTGGGAGAAGTCTAAAGCAGCTAGAGCCACACTACGTCTTTAGTTTCTCAAAGAACCTTTGGTTCCAACACCCCTTTAAAAACTTAGCTTGGCGGAAAACAAATTACAAAGCACAACTTCCCCCTTACGTTCTTATGACTACAAAGATGGATCAACCATGGTACAACAAAATTCTCGAATAAGTCTACACATTTTCACCAACAACAAGTAACACTCATGAAGAAATATAAACATTATTTCTATGAACATTGATAAAACAAAAGTAATCAAAGTAGTCATCAAATAAGCTGCTAGGTCACTAGACAAAAACATCATCTCAACAACAACAAAAGGTGTATGCCGATAAAAATTGTCTCTACCAATCCTCAAATAGGTATTAACATATGGGATAGTATGCAAGTAATCTCTCAACAACTTAGTCAAACATAGTTTAACTGGTCTCAACAAGTCCTAGTCAATACTCTAATTGATGAACATTTCTGGTCAAGCCTTGGTTAACCACATCCAAGGTAATCAACATATAGGAAGAGGGTAACTATATGGTAGTATAATGGATGACACAAAATGATATGAATTCCTCAAGCATATGTGAAATGTACTCCATGACCATTCATCGCTCCAACCTTAATTCAGCCTGATATTCAGCATTGGGCCATGGTTTTTCCTTTCACAATTTTGTTGCAAATATCTAAAAGAATAGTTGCCATGTTTCCAAGAAATTTGATTCCTGGGTAAATTCCTCTGATTTTTATGAGGATGATGATATGCCATAGATGCAGGCTCAGGTCTTGATTCACTAACAAGAGTAGAATATCCCTATACATTAACAGTACCATCATATGCAACAAGCATGTCAATCATCTTATCAATTTTCTCAACACAATTAACAAAGAGTGGCTCTTATAACAACTTGGTTTGAACTCCTCCTACAACAAATAACAACTTCCAAGATTCAATGAGACTGGATGTAGGCAGTAAGGTAGGAGTAGAAACATCATATCTAAGACCCAATCTAAATGTTTATATCTAAAGGGAAATAGGGTTAATAATATCCTGCCCAATCTTCCCAATTCCACCTCTTCTATAGCCCATTTTTCTCAACATTTAGGACCCAATAACTATACCATGCTTTTCAAATTTGGGAGAAACAACATGTTTAGTGGCCAGTAAACCATGCAATGAAACAAACACATCAACATTATTTTTCTTATAATTAATTGGGCTACAATCAATATTGTCAATGCATGAGCCTGACTACTCAACATCACCAATTATGTTTTTATAATTTTGCATTCGACTAAATTCTAGCTCCAGATTTTGTTTCTAGTCTTGCAAGGCTTGAATAGTCTCATCCTTCTTAGTCAACTGCATCAACAAGGATTCATTATCTTTATTCAAATCCTAATACTCATTTTTCAAGCCTTCTTGCTTTGCCTACAATTGAGCAACAATAGATTGTAAGGTAATGACTTCGTGATGAAGTTGATGAACAACCTTCTTCTCCAAAAAATCAGCAGAAACATCATCATTTAGGTCATAAAGAGAAGCTAATTCTTTTTACCTCTCAATTGGGTTATATCCAACTATTATATGTACTTGTATATTATTTAAGAAAAATTTCCCAAAGAGACCTCTTGTATGTTTCCAGCTAAATATTTGGAATTGGTTGGTTTCTTGTTGACACCATTGATGATGCATAGGAGATTTCTACCCTTGAGAATGTTTTCAACTTTCTCTTCCAAACAAGGTAGTTATTTCTAGTTAACGCAAGTAATAAAACAACATCTATAATCATGATGAATATAACTAAGAAACAAGGAACTAATGTAAAGAAATGTAGTCAAAGGAAGTAAATATGAGTCTAACAAGCTAGATCTTAAAACATTAGGTGACCTTGTCCAGAAATAAAAACCATCACTACCAAAGAAACTTATGTGAGGATATTAAAGAAATCAAAAACAAAGAATTCCCAACAAGCTAAATTTACAAAATATGTGAGAGATCATTACAAAAACACTCCAGATATCATTATATCCTTGAGTATGAGGATTGGTTCTAACTACAAGTGACAAAATTATCTCTCAAATGCAATGAACTTGGAATCCTATAATATTCACTTGATCCCTACAATTTAAAGGTCATACTTTGGGCTCGAATACCAACTATGATCCTTGGTAGGTGTGTACAACCGTACATTGTAAGACAAAAAATCATGCAATAATGCTAATTTTCAGTAGCAAAGAACACACAAAAAAAACCCATGCATCCATTGTATATTTGAGTGCATTGTCCTATCTCATGAGAATGCATGATTAGATAGCATCATCTAGGATTGGTGATGACTAGATCTATCACAAAGAAGGTTAGATTCTTTTTTTCTTCATTACTACCATGGATTGTGGTTTACCTCCATTTTCTTATTGTTTCAACTACAACATATGTTTTTCTCCCATTTATCTACATGCCTTCTTCATAAACCAAAAACAAATCTTACAGATGTTGAGCATGCCAATATCTAAGAATATATAACTCTATTTAGATCCTACTACAACGGTGACTTATATAACACCCAACAACACAGGCCACATCAACCAGTATCCTTCGAGGTTCTTCCTAGTTCCAAGTTCCTTCTTGAGGGGATTGATGCTAAAGGGTCAAGAAAACACCATTGAATTTTATCACCAACTTAATTAGAAATGAGATACATAGGTGAGGAGGAGATAATGATAGACCTAGTTTTGGTTATAGGTTCCTCCCAATTTTTGTTATGCCCATTTCTTAGAGCATTGTGAGGGAATTCAAATTCAAATTACAAAGGAATTTTTTTTTAATTGGATCTTCTCTCAATATCGGGTTTCCCTATGAAAGATCATATCTCTCAATTAAACAAAAAGATCAACATTGTACAACAGTGTAAATGGGCATACAAATCATTTTCTATCATATTTTTCAAAAATAGAGAATGCTTAGATAGAGAGATATATGTAATTTTAAAGACTGAAAATCCAGTGGCTATCAAAATCACATACAAGTGAATCCTTACAAGTGGATACCTCCTTTTGAGTGCCTCTCCAAAAGAACAAAAATGATTCCGAGCAATCGAGCTATCCCATCAGCAAGGAAAATGGCACAATAATGGATAAAATGGCCCAAAAAGTAGAGAAAAGAACCGAAATTAGATTTGTACACTTACGAATTTCGCATAAACAATATATCTACATTGAGCTAAGAAATTAGAGCTAAAATCCAAGTGATTTCTAGGCTACCATGGTAGAAATAGTTCTGATCTAAGGTGCATTGAACTGATGTGGTAGACAAAAACACCCTACATGTCCATAGATATGAGTGAATGTTATATGTGTAATTCCAAAAGCCACTCGATCTGTAATAAAATGATTTAGAGCTATAGATCATGAATCAACCTATTTCCTTAATGGGTCACGGACCATGTAGCTATCACAAACCATGTAGTAGATATACAATAGAAAACACACAATTTTGTTGCACAAACACATCCATACTGTGAATGAGATCCATATGTAAATGTACAAGACTGTACATCTCTGATATGAATGAAAATGTGGCCTTAAAGATGTGACTTTGTGTCCATTAGTGAAGTCATGGAAAATTTTTGAATCCAGTCTAGGCAAAAATGAATATCTCTATGACTCGCAAAGGCATCTATGAATCTTACTAGACACTAATAAAAAAATAAGCACACAAGGGAAGAGAAATGCCCATGAGATAGGAGTGCAACCAAGGGATTGTTATGTAGATATCTAAGGGAGAGGACAAGTTGTTTACGTCTTCCACTTTGGGTTATTCAAGTCTGTTGGATTTCGATGGAAGCCTACTAGCTAGGGTGTACATACAACACAATAATTCAATGCAATCTTTATAATGGAACAATTTAAACATTTCTAGTAACACACTTTTTATTCATTACCTTATCTATTCAATGGGAAAAAATCCTTAATGGCCCTCGGTATTGCAGCAATAATACTGCAACTCCCAAATGTCTTAACTTCAATTGTCAACCCAGATTTGTACAAACTTAAGAGGGGTCGGCACTATGTGTGCAACATGTACTTATCCTTTTCCTTTGTTTACTTTTATGTGGGTGAGAACACTAAGATGAGATCTAGTTACTTAGAGACCATACTAATTGCTTTAAGCTATAGACAAAATTCAAAATTGTAGGAAATGAAAGACAATAAGAAAAACCTATGCTAACTAAAATGAAAGGAGGAAAACCATATTAATTATGATGAAAGGAAATCATATATATTCTACTTTTAAAAGAAAGAAAACTCATAACTAAAATAAAGCATGTAAATAGAAAACCCTAATTCTGTAGGAAAAAAGGAAATTTCTACAACAAACTAGGCCAAGGAATCTACTTGGTATATTTGCTTCTAAATTCCATCTTTAGGGTTCTAGGTACATTATAACACATCAAATAATATTATTCATGAGTTGGATGAAAGTTTGGATGAGTTTTGGAAGCAAAATGAAAACTGCAACGAGGGTCCATGTTTCGCTACAGAAGACATTAAGCGAGCAGTGAAATGTGTATAGCATGCAGTATGAAAGAAAAGGGAGCATAATGAAGGCTAAGGAATGATAAGGTATTCATGTCAATGGTAGAAGGAATGATTCAGAAAATGGGTGGTTGTAGAGTCTCTTGTATCTTTGCAAAAATAGGGGATTCTACTGTTACAACAAGCAATAATGATAAAAAAACGCATAAATATCAACAACTAAAGTGAAGTCAAATGCATGAAAAGGGATTCTAACTGAAAAATATAATCATTACTAAATCTACCATCTAGTGCTCAAATACTATGTAAGAAGAAATTGTTCACAAATAAACTAATTAACCCTACATAAAAACAATACACTAAAATAAATTTACAAAAAAGAATAAATGCATAAAGGTAAATAATACAAAAGGGGCCTTGGGCACCTGGGGTGGGCCCTAACCCAAGGAAGCTCAGATATCTGAAGGAAAACAATCTAAGAACCAAAGATATCTTTCATTAATGAAAAATTGCTTGTACATAAAAAGTTGCATAACTAAATCTCTTAAATCTCTCTACTACTAATGCTTCCACTACCTTTGACTATTTGGTATCTACATCCCTCTATTTATACAAGACAAGTGAGGGAAAACATCCTTGAAAGGATGACTTATTTCCCTCCACGACTCTAAAAAACAAGATCATACTCCCTGAGTGACCTCGCAACTATAGAGAGGATTATTTAGGGCTCCAAGCCAGCCAATTTTGATCTTCCTGTAGCAGGGGATAGGTCCCATAAATCTCTCTAACTAGATATCCTCGTGATTTATGCCAAATCTTCTTAATATCCCGCATCATAATCACATTAGGCACATAAATCATGATATATCTCTTTAACCATCCTAAGAACTTAATTAAGCTGAGAAAATATTATTAAGTGCAAAAAGGGAGGTCTAATACAACCTTTACGTGCCTATGTAAGGTTAGGTGGTCCTTATGTTTTACCTAATTGGGATGCCCATCAATCCCTGGATTAATTCATAACAATTTAGGTGCTTCTTAAACCAAGGAAAAATTTCAATTTAAATCTAAGCATGATTTCTTAAAGTGCAACCATTCTAGACCTCTCTATGGATCTTTAAAACCATCTCACGTTCTGAGAAGAAAGGAACTGAGCTAGAGATAAACTATGTAGAGTGCATTAGATATCGCAAAAAGGAGAGAAATTATGGTTGCACATATTTGTACAAGGCTATATAATGAATGGAGAGGCAAGGGAAGTAGTCCAACTCCTTTAAAAACCTTGAAAAATAGGTTGTACATAGCAAAATATGGTCTATATGATTCAGAGATAAATTGGGGGAAACTACCATATAGTGCAAATCAAAGTGAAATTGTTGTAAATACTACAAATTAGAGGTTGTATAGTAGAGAAACATGTCCCGTATACTATTTGAAAGTGAAATTTCAAAGAAAATATTTCTTCAAGAGAGAAAACATGGTTGTACAGATCTGTATAAGGTTGTACAAAGCGTGAAATTGAGTGGGAAATTGCTAGGAAGGTAGATCAAGAAAAAATGAACCTAAGAAAAAAAATGCCACCTAAAACAACCTTAGTATTTAAAATTTATGAGGTTTAGAAGAAAACGCAAGCCCAGTAGAAAAACCATGCTTGGTAATTACAAAACTTGAATATGCCCAAAACACTTTTGGATACAAAAAATAAATTTACTTATGATAGGATAGGAAAATTAATTATATTTCGAGCAAATGAAAGCCAAATTTAGTAGCTAACTTTAGCCGATTTCCCTATTCTAGATCCAATAATAAGGTAAACTTTTGAAAAAGATGCAATGAAATAGTGATTTTTGCTTAGATAGGGTGAAAACCTAGGTGGTTATCCAGATATGAATGCAAATCTATATGAGAGGCTAAGTAGGATTTGGTCCCCCCTTAGAATGTTTTGGGCGAGTATACCCACTATCAGAATTGAAAATAACCAATAGAAAAATACCTAGAAAATTAATTCAAAATCCTATAAATTTTGGAAAATTTGGTGTGGGAATTTTTAGCCTCTACCCCAGTCACATTGGCTAGCAGGGTTCTTGATCATGGATTTAGCTGAAATGGGGCTAAAGGTGAAATCCTAGTGAAGGAAAATTTTCTCATTATCTGGATAATTGGATATCCAAGCATTATTTGTTACGCGTTCATAGAAAATACGATAAATTCACCTTTTCCATCAGTTATTAGATCCTTCACGTCATCATATAGAATTGGAATAGCAAAAGATCTGAAATTTGGTAGTTGTCTTGTTCATTAGTTACCAAAGTTTATCACATTGTTAGATAGAATTTGGATAGTGAAAGATCTAGAATGTGGCATATTGTCCTTTCCATCAAATGTTGTGATTCTTTTTTGTCCCTTGATAGAATATAAATCCAAAATCGATTAATCTAAAACTTTTTGAAAATACACCTTCTGGAAAAACCTGGATTTGAATATTAATGGGACAAACATCCTAGTGGCAGACATTCCACGTGATGTGGTTTTTGATATGACCACAGAGGTGTCCCTTGTGACATAGCATGCTAACATGGAATAATTGTATGAAAGAGATGATATGGCACCTACATCACAGAGATGACGTGGAATCTGAAAGTCCAGAAATTTGGAGTTTTGGAAAATGGCCTTTTTGGGTTTTTTCATAATTGAATGAATCCAAAAAAGTAGAAAGTCCAAAATGAGCAAGGATTTTATTGTGTGAAGGTGGCATGTGCAAACATGGATTCTAGGCACAATGATGTTGAGGTGGAAGGAAGGGTGGAAATCACCATGGAGGTGACATAGATTATCGGATGTTTTGGATTCAAAAATATGAAAGTTTGTTTAATGGGTACCTTTGGAAATTCCTAGATAGGGACATTAGGGAGTTTGATTAGATTGACAGAGCAACATTGCGAAGATCCAGATGAATCCAAAAAGGCCAATAATCTAGGAATATGGAGGAATGGGAAATGTCTAATAAATGAATGGTTCGGATTCAAATGTGACTTGGTAGCTGACATGCCTAGCCTATAGAGGTTGAACAATACAATGTTGTCACACAAGCGTAGGACTACCACGTGTCAGCCACATGTTAGATGACAAGGTGTAATATGGTAGTGACATGGGGGCACAAAGCTTTCGTGTGTCAACTATATGGTTGCTAACATGGCATAAAATAAAGAAAAAAATTTAGTATCGTAACTTTATGTCAAGAGCTCAAAATTTGATGAAATTGATATCATTGGAAAGCTCTTAATGAGAAAAAGACAATGGTGGCATAATATCAGATATATGAGATTGTTAAAATATATATATATACCCTCTTCCATAAAGTGGCCTTAGGGTTGTGTGTGACATATGTTATAAACACACTTCTTTTGGATATACTTGTCTACATAATATAGAACAACCTATATTCAAGTATTTAACTATATTCCTAACTTTACATTTTTTGGAGTTATGGGTTTGTACACACGTGTTTTAGATGTAGTTGTCTACATAAATGAGAAGAAAATAAAATTTCATCCTTTAATTCAATAATATCAACTATTTTATTTCGTTGCCATTTATCTCAAAAACCTAAAGCTTATAGCAATGGCCAAGGAAAAAGGGAAAGAAAGCCACATAAGAATCATAGGGACGCAAAAATAGATCCTTTCGTGCAACAAAATTCATATCAACTTATTTGAGTAGAGGTGGTTGGAGATTAAAAGCTAAGATTTTGGTGAGAAAAGCATAATGAAACAATTTATGTTATTAAATAATTTCATAGAGTTTTAATGATAAGGTGTAATGATCATGGATCTATGTACTTATAACTTTTGAACAAATTTATTTAGTAATAAATGGAACTTAAAGCTTCTTTCACAATTATATAAACAATTATAATGATTGGCCTTTCACTTCTTTTAGAGACCTCAATCTAGTAGGATTTTATTTGTATTAGTTTCTTACTTGGCGAGATTTTTTAAAATGGAAAAGGAGTTAGTGGAAATAGCACCCTCTCATATGGAAATGTTATAGTGAGGAAAATATCAAGTCTTACCCATGAATGGGACATGGTGGGAGAAATATGAGGACAATAGAGTAGTGAGGAGACCATGGCTCACTCAATTCAGTCTCATCACATGTGCTTGATGTTTTAAGGGACATTGCTAAAGAATGTGATTGTCAAAAGGCCCTTAGATGATGTAAATTTCCAAGGAATTGGATATCAACAAATTGAACCATGTGTAGAGCCATAAATGAATGGATATGGAATGAATTATCACCACACAAGTATTCAAATGTGTCCCTAATTTTAATTTATGTTTGCGCCACAACCTTTTTGCCAACACTAAAGAGCACTAAAGGATGATTGTGCTTGCTATTGTGTTTGGGTTGAAAAGGAGGGCACCTACAAAATTGAGCAAGTAGTGAGGAAGTGGGTGGATGAGGTGTTGGAGTGTTGGCTAGACCTTCAAATTCAACATTGTGAGATGCGTACCTCTAAAATGGTATGTTAAAAGGAAAAACAATGCACATATGCATTGAATGATATGAATGAGTAAGTAAAGTGTGCAAACAATGAGCATGCACATAAGTATGCTAACAGATTGTGAATATGATGACAAGAAATGTTAATTTCATAGTTCAATGCATGTATATCTAAAAGTGTTTATGAAAATGTTCCTGCTAATGGCTGACATGGTTAATTGATCACTAACTCCTATGTGTGAGTAAATTGCAAGAATCGTTGGTTAGGTGCAATTGAGGGTTGTGGATTAGAGTAGTTAGTATCAAAGGACTACATTGAAACTCTATTAGGAGGATGGAATTATAAAAAGAGACGGATGAAAATAACTAAACTTGAGAAGAGGGCCACACTAATGACACTCGACAGATGGTTGCCACAAATTGTTGCATAATAATTACTAGAGGATGCCTAGTCATGAGTTAGTGTTATCCTCACATAGAAATATCTTAGTAAATGATTTATTGCTTGAAGGATTGTGGTGCGAAGAAGGGGATGCCTAAGCCAAGAAAGTGGGTATGGAAAGGGAGAGGCAAGTCAAGAATAATGTGTACACCTTGGAAAATGGTGGATTACCGAAAGGATTATAGTGTAGAGAAGGAGATGCCTAAGCCTAGAAGTTGAGTTTGATATGTGGATAGAACCACAAGTGTGTTTTAAAGGCTAAACTCTTTCTTGTGGTAGCTTGCAAAGCACAAAACAACAATATTAATAAAGAACGGTTGAAGAACAAAGGCATGAAATGAATACTAGGAAAGAAAATAGAACTCAAGATTGAGGAGCTTTGGTTATACATGTGTAATTAATGCACTGAGGAAAGTGCATAAATAAGGGAGAGGGGAATGTAACACCTATTAGTGTCAGTATCTGCATACTTCCATCAGGGATCAAGATTCACTCTTTTCATTTTCATTTTAGGGGTCCCATACTGAAAATTTTGCATCATTCCATTAGGTCATGATATATTGATCCACTGATGGTTGTTTTCTCTTCAGATAATCTAAATTTTTCCCTCATAGAGTATACTTGTTGATCCTCCTTCAGATTGTCTTTAGTCATGGTTTCATAATTAGTCTGCAGTCATGATTTCAATAGGTCATAGAGCATGGTTTCATTAGGTCTTAGGGTTTCACCACCAAGGTCAAAAGTTTGATGTTAAAAGGTAAATGAAGGTTAGCAAGGGTATGAGGATGACAGATAAAACAAGCATGATGATTTGTAAGTCATAAGCTATTGAGTTATTATTTGTTTTAACCTAATGTAATTTTCACCTCAAAAACATGTTTTTGAGGTGAAAACAGAGTATTTTAAGTTTATTTGTATTTCATATGTAATTTTAAGTTCCTATATGTAATAATTGATCTCAGTTGCATTAGAGCATTTCTCCTCGCTGCAAGACAAACAAACACTGCAAAATTCAAGTCCAATTGAGCATTCATCCACCTGTCAAAAGGAAAGGCTCAGAAAATCAAGAGCAATTAAATGAAAAGGTGAAAGTGACAAAAACATTAGCAAAGGGGGTTTGAGGAGCTAAAGATTAAATTCAAGGGTGTATAAATATCTTTTTGCCTTCATATCTTCTTTATTTCCCTCTTACCACGCATTGGGCAAACCCCAGCAGTTTTTTTTTTACAATTTGAGGTCAAATCAGCAGAAAGAGTGGAGGTGTTGCGCGTTTCCTCTTGGCACTGCATGTTTCCTCTTGGTGTTGCGCACTCCCTTCAGGCGCTGCGCGTTTGGCCGATTTTGCCCTTGTTCATTCTTCAGAGGTCCTTATACCTCCTCAACCTTAAAACAAGTAAGTGTCTTCTTCAAAACATCATTTTCCCTCAAAGTTGTTTCCCCAATAATTGAAGAATGAAATCAAGATTGGTGTTAGTCTTACATTCAAAACCCTAGTTTTCTCCTAAACCCTGATTTTGCAAGCAAGCTTCCCATTTCCCAACATTACCTGATTAATACCCTATAACCCCTTTCAGAGACCCATATCCCTACACCTATCAAACTCCCCATCTACGTTTCCCTTCTCCTTTATCCTTCCTAAACACTTGCATTCCCCTACCATTTACTTAGGGTTTCATAACAAAGACACCATGGCTGATGAAAGATATATTCCACACAGTGAAGAAGAGGGATCAGACAGAGACGAAAACATAAAGCAGAGAAGGCCACATAAAGGAGGGAAAATTCATAGGTTTGAGCCCACATACCTCAAAGAGCTCCTAGCTTCTCCTATGACAGTGACATCCTTCAAATGGTTAGGGTGTTTTGAGTTTTGTGAGCAGGTCCAAGTAGTCCAGTACCACCCTGAGTTGACTAGTCTTTTTATAACCAAAATACAAGACAACCAAGTCACTCTTGTAGGCATAACCTTCACATTGTCTGCTGCCATCATATCAGCTGCCACCGGGATTCCGAAAGTTGGGGAAAAATGGTTCAAGCAAGTTGAAATAGAAGCACATTTTTATGAACCATACATAAAACCTATGTATAGAAGTGAAAGAAATGGCTATTCCCCTTTATCATACCTCCTTGATAGATATGCACCTATGATGAAGATTATAATGAAGTATTTTTCATGTGAGGGTAGGTTCTCTAGGGTCTATTCTTACCACATCTAGTTACTCATGCATTTCACTAGGGTTAAAATGCTCAATATACCCTACTATCTTTTCAGGAGTGTTGAGAAGATGGCTTACATTGATCAAAGAAGAGAATACAAAGATCAAATGAAAAGCTTATTTCACCATTCCCTCATAAAGATCATAGTTCTTTATCACCTTAAAGAACTTAATATTGCATGGAGTACATTTATAGCTAACCCCATTTTCACTCAAGTTTCCACTTAAAATGTTCAAGACATTCCATCATCATCTTATCCACCAACCTCCATTCCTCCATCTCATCCCATGCACTATTCATCTCATCCACCATCACCCCCATTATCACCATTCCATGGACCTATTCTTTCATCTGACAGGAAAGAGGACAGTGACAAAGAACAAAGTGATCAAGGTCAAAGCAGCAAGCCAGGAAGGGCTAGTTTAGATACTATGGTGCGCACCTATGAGAGAGGAAATATGCAAGTGTTTGCCCCACAGATTGTGGGAGGGGCCTTTCTCTCTTCATTAGCAAAGCAAGTACAGAAAGGAAAGGAAAAAATGGTTGAAACAAAAATGAGAAAAATAGGAAGAAGACCCCCATGAAACTGAGCAAGATTTTGACTTAGTGGACTTAGATGAGGAAGATGAAAAGGAAAACACCATAATGATATTCAAAGGGCAAGAAGCATTGATAGGTGAGTTGCAGGTAAATCTACAAAGAGCAAAATACATCATATCTTATTATGAACAGGAAAATAGGCAAATGGAAACCAGGCATGAGCTTATGGAAGTTCAACTCATCAAAGCTAAAAGGGAAGCTGAAAATATTAAAGTCCAACTTGATGAAGCCTATGGTGACTATGGTGAGCCCATGGAGGAAGAAATTCCCAGGAGGAGGCCTAGGACTAGAGGCCTAAAATGAGCTTGGAGCTTGAAAGAGAAAAAGAAGCTCAACTTGCCAACCAACTCACCTTAAATGAACAATTTGGCATAATGATGAATGAGAACCGGGAATATTGGCTTAAGAGGGCTAACACTCATATTGAAGACCTGTTAGCTAAGGCTAATAGAGATATGGAGATTCAAAGAAGAATGGCCAAATATTATGCCATGAGAAACAAAATTGCTAGAGCCAAGCTCAAAAGGGCTCATGCAAAAATTGAGGCCTTAACTCATCAGAAGGAGAAGGACAAGCTTGACCTATTGGTGGAGGCTTCTCTCCATGCTTAGCTTAGCATCAGCTATGTCAACCATTTTTTAAGACCCTGAACTCAGTTTTTGCTTTGGGCATTTCCTGTTATCTTCAGATAGTTTTTATATCAGTCCATTAGTCAAACGCGCAGCGCCTAGGGCGTTGCGCACTTTTTTGAGCTATTTTTTGGAGGAATGGCCACCACCATTGGATTCAGAAGACCATTTACACTCAAGAAAACCATGTTTCCATATCTGAAAGTCAAAATTACTAGGTGGAAAAGGCAAAAAACCACCTAAAAATCATGTCTCTGCATATTTTTTGAGCCAGGCGCTGCGCGTTTGAGTAGTCTTGGGAGATTGCAGTTTTGGAGGGAAAAATCAAGCTAAAATTGGGAGCTAGGGGCATTTTTGGAAACTAGAGAAGATAAGCTTTCCAATGAGCTATTCTGAGCTAGATTTGGACACCAGGAAGGCAGTCAATACTCACCTTGAAGATGGCATTGCGCACTTCCTTCAGGTGCTACGCGTTTGACACTGACACTGCGCACTTCCTTCAGGCACTACGCGTTTGACACTGACACTGCACACTTCCTTCAACTGCTACGCGTTTGACACTGACACTGCACACTTGACAGGCAACTAAATTTTTCACTGTTTCTCTCATAAACTACTATTCACCTGTGGGATTTTGATTTTTCACTAATGTAATTCATGATGATGATGTAATTAATGTGTATTTTTGTTACCTAGGGTAGATACATCATATGAATGGCCTAAGTGGCATGTAATGAATCAATTTGCTTCATATTAGGAATGATTCAGTTGACCTCCCTAGTCTTTAGCTATCAGTTCAGTGTTTTGTTCAACTGTTGCTCCTTTCATGGATTCGATCCCTGAGGCTAGGATTAGTTATTTTGAGGCCTATATTATGTATTTTCTCAGTCATTTTGTTGGTTGGACTAAGTGTGGATGCTCAGAGCTTGATTATACATCTTTGTAAGCAATTTAGCAGGAAATTAATAAGAATTGCAACTATTTTTATGGGATCCTTGTGGTATGGAGTTTTAGTACAATTTCTTCTTCTGTGATTATATGTTTATATGTTTTATGTATGCCATCAATCATTTCATTCCTTCTAGTTGAATGTTTTCAAGTTTGATAGGTAGAATCCATTGCATCAGTGCTCTGCCTTGGGAAACCATTCACCATTTCATGTTTTCAGCAGTCCAGGAAGGATCCATGATTGTCACATGCCCTTCTTAGCTTCTCACCAGTCTTAAACATCTCACCTCATCAAGCCCTAGAGTGCTAAAGCCTACGCCTACCTTTCCCCATAGAACACCCTACATTTCTGACCTAATTTCCCAAACCTAAACTGCCCAACTCCTCCTGATCCAACAAAACCTTTACAAAATCCAATCAAAACTTTCATGCTACTATACCTAGCCTAAAATCCTTTACCTGATCTAGTCATGTTGACTAAGATCCTTACGGAGAGAGCCCTTTCCCGGCCTAGTAGGGCTAGCTACTTGGCTAAGCTTGGTTTATGGTTACCCTAGCATTGCCTCCCTTCAGCGTAAGGTCAATCTAGGTGATAACAACACCATTGGGATGATCTCTTCTATGTATTCATACATCTTATCACTAGGTTGATGAGCTAGGTTGTGTTGGGCTTACATGATCATGCATATATATTTGTTGCGGCCTACATGCCTATGCTTACATGTTTTGAGGCTAGAGCGCGTATGTGATTAAGGTTGGAAAGTTTGTGTGCAGAAAGGCCAATGAGCATAATGTCGTAGTATGTAATCACAACCATGAAAATAAAATACACCATGACTGCAAACCACCAGACACAAGTATGTGAGGGCTAGAACTCTACAAGAGGGAAAGGTGAGAGGTGGGAACCATGACATGGTTCCTGAGCTTAGTAAATAAAAAAAATATTCAGAAGTTCACTTTATGAATACAAACTAGATTCATTAAGGGATATCATATCCCAAGTCTAAAGTAAGGTTGAGGGAGTTTCTCATGTGACACTTAGTAATTATAACACATGCACATATAAGTTGAGTTTCCCATTATGATGAGGGGATCCTCGTACCACTCAACCACCATTCCTTGGAGTACATTACTATTTTGACCCTAGTTCATTATTGGTCCCTTGCGGCAACATGCTAAGATTAGTTGAGTTGTGAGCCCAGATAACCATTAAAACATGTGACCTGGAATATATTGAAAGAATTCCTTGGTGGAATTTGATGACCGATTCTCCTTGCTTGTCTCGAGTGAGAACTAGAGCTTGGTGTGGGAATTAGATGGGCTAGCGTCACCATTGAATAGTATAAACTAAATTGTATGACCAATTTTCCTTCCTCATCTCGAGTGAGACTATAGCTTGGAGTGGGAATTGGTTAGGCCAATGCGCCCATTAAATTGTATAACCAATTCTCCTTATTGGTCTTGAGTGAGACTGTAGCTTAGAGGGGTAATTGGTTGGGCCAAAGTGCCTAGTAAATTACATGAAAAAATCTCCTTGCTTGTCTCATGGGAGATTAGCACAATAAAGTAAACTATCAAAGGGGAACTGTAAACTCAAAATGATAACTCTAGCAAAAAACATGAAAAAACAACTCGAAAACGAAAAGTGTTAATGCTATAATAACATTGCTTTTTGTTTTTCAACATTTTTGAAAAATGACACTAAAAGTCAATAAAAGCAACAACAACAACAAAAAAGGTGCAAAAGAACACCATAAAAACGAAAAATGTAGATGTTGGAATAAGGACTTATTTTCAGGATAAAATTTTGATGTTTTGTAGCAATGGCATTAAGGAAAAAACAGCATAACTCTGAAAAACCTTAAAATTCCAATCATTTTCAGGCATGGCATTAAAGATAAAATATCACATCTCTGAAAAGCCTTAAAATTCCAACAATTGTCAACCATGACATTATGGAAGAATTATATGACTAAAAAAACATTAAAAATGAACACCTAAATGAGTCTTATTATTATTATTACTATTATCTAATTTTAAGGTCATGGCCAAGTGAGACACCAAATTGTTGTATGAGACCTCCTTGTTTGTGGGACAAGGGACCCACCTCCGTGCAGTGATTTGAGTGCTAAGTCTATGAATGCATACATACTTTACCTCCCTCTGTTTTTGCACCAAGAGTAATTTCTTTTTTAAATACTAAAAGTATACCTAGTTTAAAATCTTAGTCTAAGATAACTAGACACGTTGCAATAAAAGTTTAAAAATAAATCATCAAATTGACACGTAGTGTACGTGAACTCGACCCATTACAATGAAAACTTAAAAATCAACCATAAAATTGGCACATTGTGGAGGCGGACTTGATCATTTGTAACAAAAATTTTAAAATTGACCAGCAAATTGACACATAATGGGGTCAGGTTGCTAGTCGAGGATCGACATGGACCTTGCACAAAAATTAATAATAAAATATA
>APFE031259575.1:49307-87418 GCA_000404065.3 Pinus taeda | reverse complement strand
GCTGAGCTCGACCCCTAGAGGTGGGGAAAGGTGTTAGATCTTCTATATTATGCCTTCTCTTACTCATTTTCATGGTTGGACTCTAGAGGGAGAAGCTCTATTGTATTTTTACTTATATCTCTGCAATTTGAGGAAAAGGAAAGCCAGGGTTTTGTAGACTTCATTGTGGATTCTTGTGGATTATTGTGTTGATGGTGTGTTTCCTACTTGCCATTGTAAGTGTGTTTATTTGTTCCATCTCTTATTCTCTTGCTTCTAATTAAACAAAATAAGTGATAAAGTTTGAATTCATGCATGCCATACTCAGCTTTCATTTTTGTTTAATATTTATGTTTTCCACTGTCTAGAGAGGATTCAAATTCATTGTTTGCCCTCTTTAGCTTCTCTTCTTTCCTCCTTGATCACCCATATCAGCTAAAGGCATCATCACAAACTCCTACCTTGCCCCAAAGAACCACCTGCAAAAACTGAGCTCAATCCCCGCACCCTGAATTGCACTCCCTCCAATTGCCACCAAAAACCCCAAAAAACTTTAAATCAACCCTCCTTATCAGTTTACTAGCCTAAAATCAGTGTTTCTAATTGGTCAATTCAATCCTATTGAAAAAAATCCACCGATTTTGACCCGAGAGAGCCTTCTCATACCCCGTAGGGCTAGCTACGAGGTGAAATGGTTTGATGTAGCTTTGAGGTTTGTCTATCTCAGCCTAGGTGAAATCTCAAGCGCTAACAGTGGGATGGAGTAATTGCAGATTTGAGGCCTCGTGAGCACCACACCCTCCAAGTGATCAGTGAATAGAGAATAAACAATGAGCAGATGGCCTTACATAGGGACGTTGCCATCACCGTAGAGGCCAAGGAAACCAGCCAGCGACAGAAGATCATACAGGTCATGGAGGAGGCCTGCAGAATGGTCCCATAATTGGCCATTATGGAGGAGGAGCCAGTTGAGGTCCAAATTCGTAAATTGGCCACAGGGTGTGTGACACTCAGATGGATATGATGCGAGTTTAGTTGGAGCTGAACTTGTAGATTACAGAGCTCTGGTTGAGGGCTTAGCCTTTGAAACTACCAGAGGTAAAGGAATAGCGGGTGGCTGTTATCACAGAAGCAGTCGAGGTAGTGGAAAGTGCAGTAGCAGACTGCACACAGTTGTTTGAACAGTCGTTTGAGATCCTGACCAGCTTGGAGGAGGACCTAAACATCCAGAGGCTCAAGACGGAAGCGTGTGAACTCCAAAAACGCTATGACAAAGTTAAGCGCATAGTGTGAACCATTGTGCTAACACAGAGGTTAGCCAAGCTACAGGAAGCCAAGCAACTGAAGGAACAGGTGGACGCAACACTGCACAAGGAAGCAGTGCTGAAGGCGCAACTAAAGCCCTAGCTGGAGGAAGCTTATGCAGAGATAGGAAATATTGAAGGAAGGCTTGCGACTCTGTAAGCAACGCAACAACAGCTTCAGGCTGACAGTGCGGGGGTAGTAACTAAGAAGACAGTCGACAATGCGAAGCAGACAACAGCTCAATGCACTACCGAAGTTGCAGTCATGAGGGTCAAGTTGGACGAGCTTTGCGCACAGATCTCCGCGCCTATAGAGTGACTCGAGGGCAAGTCACGATGTTTGTGTTGGGGGTCTGATGGGAGCGGGATCCCCAAGGGCAGTCTTGGGGCTAAAAGACCTGTTTAAGTCAAGTTTTTGTAATATTATTGTAAATACTTCACATTTTGTGGTCGCAAAGCGCAAAGATATTATGTTTCACAAAGGGTAGTCTGCCCTTAGTTTTGTAAACTAAAGTCAGTTGTAAGAGATCTCTATAAAAATAGCTAATCTCTAAGTAGTTAATAGGAAAACATGAGGAAGAGAGTCATAGCTTTAGAGCAAGAATTCTAAGTCTTAGGTTATAGCCTAGGTAGAGGCTTTGTAGCTGAGTGCGCAGAGGCCTAGGGTAGAAGTCCACAGCTGAGTGCATGGACACCTGCAGCTATGTGCGCAGGGTGAACAGAGTTTGTAATACTTGGAAAATATTAATAAAAGGAGTTATTCTACAATTTCTGTGTATTTGTTCTATTGATGGGTTTGGATATGTTGTGTGTGAATTTCCTTTATTATATTTATATGGTGCGCAAATGAATGCAATTACGTTGAATAATTGAATGCAATCACGAATATCTACTGACACGGTAATAACTTTAAGTATTTGACAAGATAAGAAAATCACTTAGGATGATTAAGGAATCTGCCGCGGCACGCTGTTATAGCAGTGAAAAAGTACCTGAGCTATAGGTTAGAGTTGCGCGAAGGTCGATCATGTACTTTCGCGAAGGTATTGAAAGCCGGAATAGAGGGTTGGTCTTACATGCCCTAGAGCGAGATCCCCTACGCGAAGGCAGGGATAAAAGAGATAAAACGACATCACAACCATCTCAAGGTGCAGAAACTTGGTTCCAGCATCCCCCCATACTACTTTGGGTGAGACTTTGGTTTGTGTTATGTGGGCTAATGCCAAAAGGGCCAGTAGTGTAGGGATTTGTTTGGCTAATTAACATTGAACTTGGGTCAGGCCCCCTCAAGCCAACACTTGAGCTCCAACCTATTTTATTCCTCAGAGAGAAGTTTATGGGCCAAAAGGTCTTAGTATGCTAATAAATATCTAGGGTCCTATAGAACTTGGTATCACAATGAAGGGTCATGGAAATTAATTAGAGCTAGAAGTAGAGACCAACATGACAATAGAGAGATTCATTACAAAATACAAAAATGGAAAGAATGAGCATGAGGATAGTAAGGGGAAGATCCAAATAGGTTGTTAGAGTCCAACCCTAACCGATTTATTTATGTAATAGGGTCAAGTTGTAGCTATAGTTAGTTAAAGAGTCAATAAAGCCCGTATTAATAATTGTAAGTGGTTGACCCGCATTTAAAGAAAGGGACCACAGTCAGTTGCAAATGGGCCATGGTATTAGATAGACGGTATTGAGAGAACCATGGTATTGCATGTATGAATCCTATATAAAGGATAGAGAATCCCCATTGAGGAGTGTCGTGTCTTATTTTGTAATTGAGCTCTACTCTGTTGGAGGTTGCCCCATCGAAGAGGCAAGTGAACATTGCTTTCATCTCTGAATAATAAAATGCTTGCTATTTTTTCTCATTTTGTTCTGTGTTTTGGGTTGTATTTTTCATATATTTGGTATTTTGGCATCTTCTCGCAAGTCAAGAGCATAACAAGTGGTATCAGAGTGCTTTCCAAGGCCAGTGGTATCTCCATTTTTAGAAGATTTTTTTTAGGCTAGAGATGTGTTCTGGCGTCTTTAAACTACGTAATCTGTCGTTAAGCACATAAACCTACAGATTTGGGGAGGCATGCACGTAGGAAATACAAGAGGTGGCCATGCTTGTTGGACTCCCTTGTAACCCCTATGGGTACCCCTTCAAGTAGTAGCGCATTAGACATAACTGCACACAGACTGTCTCCCATGTACCCTCTGGGTATATCGGAAGCCCCCTAGGCTCACCTAAAACCTCGCCTTAGATAAACCATCGACCATCTTGCTACTACAGTACACCAAGAACATCACTCAGGGAGATTACTCGAGCATGCGATAGGGTAGTCGGTAATACGACAAAGGGTATGGTTGATCGTCCTTAGTTAGTGCCCTCAAAGATTGGGGTGAGTACTACTGTTGGACCCTTATGTATATTACAATCTATAACACCTAACACTCATTGAGACCATAGTTCCCTCATTTCTATGAAGATCACCCATTATCTTCTTTGCCAAATCACATCTTGCAGTTGGGGTTCTGTCGCCGCCATAACAGTTAGATCCACTAGTTGAGGGTCTACCGCCACAATATCATTCAGATCTAGTAGTCGAGGTTCCGTCCTCGCCACATTCCAACTCACATTCAGCAGTTGAGGGTTTCACAAGCAGATATGACCATTTGTGCAGGGAGGCTTGTGGCTCCTATAACCTGGGGTGATTATCGCAGGATATTGGGCAGGATTAAGTTTTTTGGAAATTGGCCACTATACTATTGATAAGTGGGGAGTAAAATCCATTTGGAATAAACAAAAAAAAAAAAAGTCTGAGGCCTTCCCGGGAAAC
The DNA here is from genome assembly GCA_000404065.3 of Pinus taeda. NCBI lineage: Eukaryota > Viridiplantae > Streptophyta > Pinopsida > Pinales > Pinaceae > Pinus > Pinus taeda. Next base: position 83,307 of record APFE031259575.1, on the reverse strand, counting down.
TTATAAGAGACTTAGCCCATAAGAATTAGGATGACGAGTTGATCGAGGTGGTACCATTCACTTGCTAGTTTCAATTTTTGGGTGGTCCCAAATTGTTTCAAAGTGACGACAAGTGACCAGGATCTATGTATGGTAGAAACTAGAGCTCAAGCCATGGCCAATGAGAATATCGAGAACCTTGAAAAACAATCGGCTTCTTTTAAGAGCCTAGCATACCAGATGTAGAAATTCATTGACACATTCACAAGGGGCAAGTCAGGGTTGCAATCAGAGGCATATGGGTTTAATGAGGACCTTGAAGGTGAATCTAGCCATCATATTCACTTCCATGGAAATCACCAACTTTCCACCCTTGACCACCCAAGCTAGACATGTACAAATTTGATGGCTCTAATCCGGTAGTATGGGTAGCACAAATGGACCAATATTTCACTCTGAATGATATCAAAGATGATGAAACTAAAATACGTGTGGAAGGCCTTTACTTGGACCAAGAGATATGGAAATGGTGGCAGTGGCATCGAAAATGCTATCCCGGGAAAATTACTTGGCAGGTTTTCTCAAAATCCATTTGTGACCGCTTTGACCACGAATCTAATTTTTTGGGTTGTCTTACTAAGCTCTCATAGATAGGCACAATAAAAGACTACATTGCAGACTTTGAAACATTGGTCATCTGCACAGAAGGTTTGGGAGATGAATTCTACTTGGAATGTTTTATAAGTGGTCTCAAAGAAGCCATCCAAACCCATGTCCGGATGCACCACCCACCCACATGGATGGACGCTTGCAAAAAGGATATCGAAGTGGAACGTGCTTTAGCTGCCCAGTCACCTCGTCCAAATTTCATATCCAAGGGACGTCCCATCTAGGCTTAGGGCACTACCCAAACACTTAAGGTTCAAAATATGTCCCCTGCAGAAATGGCTGAAAGAAGAAAACACGAATTGTGTTACTACTGTGATGACAAATATTCCCAAGGCATAAATGAAAGGAACCCAAATTCTTCCAAATTGATGTTAGTGGTCATAACTCATCTGAGGAAGCCCCACCCCTTAAGGGACCAAAGGAGGAAGATGAGGAAACCCAGTAGGACAATGAGCTCCCAGCTATGCCAAAAGAACCAGTTATCTCACTACATGCTTTGGCAAGCATTTTTGCGCCCCAAACTCTCAAAATCAGAGGTTTTATTAAACATCACCCTGTAGTAGTATTGATTAATAGTGGCAGCACTCATAACTTTATCCATCAGAGAGTCGTCAAAGTTGTTCATTGTTTTGTCAGGGCAATCTCTAATTTCCAGGTCCAGATTGCTGATGGGGGGACAATGAAATGTGAAGGCCGTTGTGAAAATATCAAACTTCATATGGGATATTACCACCTAAAGACCCACATGTTTGCCATCAACATGGGTGGTTGTGACATTCTCTTGGGTGCTGAATGGCTTTGCACACTAGGCCCAATCACAATGGATTTCCAGGAGTTATATATGAGTTTTAAGTAGAATGACCACATGCAAACCCTCTGTGGACTCCAGGCAGGTGCTCCTTCTATCATCAGCTCACGTCGAAAGGAATTGTTTTTGAAAAAGGGCCATCATGGAGTTATCGCCCAATTTAATGCCATCCGGGCCATCAAGCCAACTACTCTTCATATTCATCCTAAGATGCAACAGGTCTTAAACCCCCACCAGCAGGTCCTTAACAAACCTAAAGAGCTTCCACCCTCTACAGGGGAACATGGTCATAGCATCACTTTGGTCCCAGAGGCACAGCCGCTGAATGTGCGCCCATATATATATCCTTTCACCCAAAAGAATGAAATTGAAAAAATCATCAAGGAACTCCTGGAAGCTGGTGTCATTCATCCTAGCATCAGTTCTTATTCATCACCAGTGGTCATGGTGCTCAAGAAAGATGGGGAATGGTGCATGTGTCCAAACTTCAAGGCCCTCAACAAGCTCACGATCAGAGATAAATTCCCTATCCCGGTTGTTGATGATTTGTTGGATGAACTAAATGGTGCTCAATTATTTACTAAGCTAGATCTTCATTTGGGCTATCACCAAATATGCATGAAAGAAGTAGACATTCCCAAGAATTCTTTCCGAACTCATGAAGTCCATTGTGAGTTCTTGGTCATGCCATTTGGTCTCCGTAATGCCCCATCCACTTTTCAGAGCCTCATGAATCACCTGCTCAAACCATGCTCGGGAAATTTGTCCTTGTTTTCTTTGATGACATTCCCATCTACAACCTGACATGGGAAAAAAATCTTCAGCATGTAGACCTGCTCTTGCAATTACTTCGGAAGCATAAATTATTTGTCAAACTATCCAAGTGCTCTTTTGGAATGGAAGAAGTCAAGTATTTGGGCCACATTGTGGGTTGTGAAGGTGTCAGGGTGGATCCCAAAAAGATCTAGGCAATGCAGGATTGGCCCCAACCAAAGACCTTGAAGAGTTTAAGGGGATTCTTGGGTCTCACAGGCTACTATCACAAATTTGTCTAAAATTATGATCGCATTGCTAGACCCCTCACTAACCTTCTCAAGAAAAATTCATTCCTCTGGACCGATGAAGCACAACAGGTGCTTATGGTTCTCAAACAGGCCATGTGTTCCACTCTTGTATTGGAACTACCCGACTTCACCAAATCTTTTGTGATTGAATGTGATGCTTCAAGTACTGGTATTGGGGCTATCTTAATGCAGGAAGGTTGACCCTTGGCTTTCACCGGCCAACAACTAAGTGGGAAACATCTAGGGCAATCTACGTATGAGAAGGAGATGATGGCCATCTTACATGTAGTAGACACCTGACGACCATACTTATTGGGGTGGCATTTCCAAATCCACACATACCATCAAAGCCTCAAATATTTTTTGGATTAACATCTATCCTCACCCCAGCAAAATAAATGGCTGGCTAAAATGCTAGGATATGATTATGAGATAATTTACAAGAAATGGCACGAAAATGTAGTAGTGAATGCTTTATCACATCAATTTGAGGATGACAGCACGTTGTTGTCAATCTCTCTTCCCATTCCAGATTGGATTGAAGAAGCCTGCAAGGAATGGTTTTGACATCTCTCTCTCTCTCAAATCATTAATAAATTGAGAGTAGATCCTAATTCCACAGTCATGGGCTACTCTTCGAAGGATGAGATTCTTTGCTACAAGGATAGAGTAGTGATTTCACCAACATCCACCCTCAAAATGCACATTTTGGTAGAGTTGCACTAATCTCCCACTATAGGCCATGTAGGCTTTCAAAAGATTTATGCTCCCACTCATCGTTCATTCTTTTGGACAGGCATGAAAACTGACATTCTTACTTTTGTAGTTGAATGTGATCTATTTCAATGCCACAAAGGAGAAATAGTTAAGCCCCCAGGCACCTTACAACCATTGCCCATGCCTGCCTCAATCTAGATGGATGTTTCTATGGATTTCATTACTAGTCTTTCGAAGTCAAGAACAAGTCAGTCATCATGGTGGTTATGGAGAGACTTTCTAAATATGCTCATTTTTGCACCCTACCCCACCCATTTACCCCCACTTTGGTGGCTCAAGCTTTCACGGACCAGATTTTCAAACTGCATGGCATGTCCACTTCCATTGTGTCTGATCATGACCCAACCTTCACCAATAAATTTTGGCAAGAACTTTTCAAGCTACAAGGCACCAAACTCCAACTAAGTACTTCCTATCATCCCCAAACTGATGGTCAAACTGAAGCAGTCAACAAATGTTTGGAGACCTACCTAAGGTGCTTCACTTCAGAAAAGCAACATCAATGGGTACAGTGGTTACCTCTAGCTGAATGGTGGTATAATACTAACTATCATGCCGCCACCAAGATGACTCTATATGAAGCAATGTATGGTCAACTCCCACCTTCACCTACTTCTTATATCCCTGGGTGCTCTAAGGTGCAAGCAGTGGATCAAATCCTACAGAACCGTGCAACCATGCTAGCCCATCTCAATGATAATCTCCATCAAGCTTAGAATTGCATGAAGCAACAGGCAGACCAACATCATTCAGAGTGCACATTTCAAGAAGGGGATCAGGTATTCTTGAGGCTACAACCATACAAGCAAACATCACTCAAAGACAAGGGCTGCCAAAAATTAGCTTCAAAATTCTACGGACCTTATCAAATACTTCAGTGCATTGGAGAAGTAGCCTACAAGCTAGTCTTGCCACCAACTACAAAAATCCATCCCGTCTTCCATGTATCATGCCTCAAGAAAGTGGTGGGGAACAATTACAAAATTCAAACCAGTCTACTTGAATTGGATGAACAAGGTTCACTCTGGCTCCAACCTGAACAAGTCCTTGACATGCGAGAATGACATCTGTGTGGCCACACGATCAAGGAAGTCCTCGTCAAGTGGAAAGACACCTCTCCAAAATATGTGACATGGGAATCAGCCACTATTCTTCAGCAGTTCCCGCAGCTTCAGCCTTGAGGACAAGGCTATTTTTTATGGGGGAAGGCATGTTAGGGTCCAACCCTAACCCCTTTATTTATGTAATAGGGTCGAGTCATAGCTATATTTAGTTAAAGAGTCAATAAATCCTGTATTAATAATTGTAAGTGGTTGCTCGCATTTAAAGAAAGGGACCACAGTTAGTTGCAAACAAGCCATGGTATTAGATAGATGGTATTGAGAGAACCATGGTATTGACCCATGGTATTGCATGTATGAATCCTATATAAAGGATGGAGACTCCCCATTGAGGAGAGTTGTGTCTTATTTTTTTATCGAGCTCTGCTTTGTTGGAGGTTGCCCCCTCGAAGAGGCCAGTGAACATTGCTTTCATCTCTGAATAATAAAATACGTGCTATTTTTTCTCATTTTGTTCTATGTTCTGGGTTGTATTTATTTGTATATTTTGTATTATAGAATCTTCTCACAGGTCAAGAGCATAACATAGGCCATTAGAAACCAATGGAGGTGGAGTTAGTCATTCTCCATTTGCAATGAATTGATGGCACTACCTTCTATCATGATTTTTTCCACATCCCAATTCATCATGTTGTGAACTTGTTTCCTCTTCCTATGCATGGAGTAATAGTATGAAGGCGACATCCAAAACTGCATGTGGTCAAGAGAGATCACAACAACATGTGTTCCTTGGTTTTGCTGCCTCATATCCCATGCGATTAGGTGATATTCTCATTCCTTTGAGCACTTAATACAGGCGGTTGAAATATTCTTCAATAGGCCTTTAGTATTTGGATCTTAGAGAATATTTAATATGGGAGCCCTAGTCCAAGTCATAATTCAATTTTGGATAGAGGGCCCCTTCATTAGCTAGGTAGTCAACAATATTGTTAGCATCTTGGTGTACATGAGAAGGGATAATCATAGGGATGATGGGGAGTAAGGAGAAGAGGAGATCCACACTTTCCTCTAACTACCAATGGATAAATACTTTGCATGGAGGGGAGTGATTATGGAATTTTCATAACATGGATAAGATGAATTGAGAGCCTCCAAAAATGAGCTTTAAATAGTTGTTATAAACAATAATGGAAAGATGAGGGCCCAAAGTTCCACTACATTGTTTGAATTAGATCCAATATTGTCAAAATAAATTTTGGGAATTTGACCATTGTAGTTAAATACCCCACCAAAAATAGTTGGGTCTATTGAATTTTGTAGCTATTGTCAATATTCATAATTAATATTTTATCCCTTGAAATACATAATGAAAAATGTAAGACATGTTATTCATGTCATTTTGTTGTTAGCCCTTGAAATGATTAATATAAGAGATGTTCTTAACGTCAATTTAGAAAGAGAAAATTTTGAATTTTGAATGAATTTTTGGCTCCAAACTTGTCAAGTTGGCCCTCCTTCAATTCAAGTCGGCTCTAATGAAGAGACACCCATTGAAGCCAGTAAAAACACTATATAAAAGGCATTTGACCTCCTCCACAAGGCACATTTCGATCTCACACATAATAAAGTCTCTTCTAGGCATCCAAGAAAAGGAGGAAAAGAAGCGGGACAAAGACACATAAAGCATATTCTCTGTTGTAGATTTTTCTAGCACTAGGAGCACAAGTACTTGAGAAGATAGAACAACTTCCTAGAGGCAACCTCTAGATTGATTGTAGACGAGTGCCTAGGACATCTTAAGAGAGTGCTTAACGAATTTCAGCGTAAAGACTTGCAACACTTCATTTATGTCACACAAATACAAATTAATTTGGTCCATAACCATTCATAAAGATACCAAATGCAATGAAGTTGATATACAAGAGTACTTAAGAAATAATCTTTGATTTAAGGGGGCCAAATAAGACCCAGAATTTCCAGGTATTTATTTGTTGAAACATATGTAAATGGAGGGAGATAACAGAGGAGGAATCCATCATATAGGGCCTAAGGCATAAGAATCCTATATATCAAGACTTAGAGAGAAACATGAAAGAGGATATGTTATGAACTACTGAGATGCATGGAGAAATTTTTAAAGACTTGATTTCCACCTTGAAATAGGCATTATCCACCAGCATTTCTGATTTAAATGAATCTGCATCTAAAGGGAAACACAACTAGCTACTACTATGAAATGCAATCTGTGAAGAGTTAAAAACATATATGAAAACAAGGAGATTAAAATACTACAATCCAAATCAGTTGGAATTACAATAAACTTTGTATTAATCTCTTTAGGAAAGCTAGAATACAACAAGCTTCAAGAAGGCCTTTATGAAAATAGGAAATGTCTCGTAGAAGAGTCGTCTTTCTCAAAATTCTGAACCCTATCTAGTTATTTCTTCCTCCCTTTTATAAGGAGAGGGAGAGCTTGAAAATCCATTACAAAAATATCTTAGCTTGAGTATCCAGTTGTCTTAACAACTAACTATCTCGATGTGCAGGCTCTAACACCTTCAATTATTACCACATAATGATATCGTTAGTTACAAATAAACAGGATGACAGACTTGCAAACAAACTAAATAAAAATCATTAAAATTAAGGATTGGTTCATGAAAATATCTACTTGTCACTTCCTCAGATGGCCTCTCATCTAGCCACATTTTGTTGCATCATGTCTTACCCACTCGAAGCCGATTCCCTGTCACTTTCAGTCTTAACAATTTTAAATTTCCACTTGCAGGGACCAAGAGCAATCATCATGATGGTTTCTGTGCGGCTTGTGGATCATAGTTGCCGTCTCATTCATCCCTTCAGGTTCCTTGTATAATACGATTGGAGCCCTATATGCCTTTTAAAACATCCATGGTGCAATATTGGGGATTTTCCCGCACTGGTACTTTACACTGAAAAACCTTGCAAAACTGTGAATTTCAATCCCCTTTATCCCCCTCGTGCTTTGATCCCTTCCCATTTTGTCATATGATCTGGGTCTATAACCGTGCATTTAGTCCTAGGGAGCTAAAGCCTTTGGATGTGTGTCCAGGAGACCCTTTCCTTTGTTACATGAAATCCCAATTATCGACGAAATCATTGACCTTTACATTGGACCACCTTTGCGAAATTCCACATTCCGATTGCCCATTGGGACCGCTTGGAATATCGCAATCGACACTTTCTGACTCGTGTCATTGGTATGACCTCCAAAAAATTGTGATTGACAATTGTCGATCACCTCTTCTGCTTAGCCCCTGATTCCTTGTTCTTCTTGTGACCATGGGCCTATTCCCATATCAGAACCCCCTAATTGGAGCTCTGCTATAGATGAATTCCTTTTGATGCACAATACACTACTACCATCGATTGTCGATTGCCAATTGGTGACATCATCACTTCCACATGTCGCTTCCTAATTTTTGACACGTGTCATCCTAATATGCCCCCATAGGACCCTAAAAATTCCATATCAGCATGCCACGTGTCCTCTAAATCATTTTTTCGAGGAAAATCCCAGTGTTTTACCCTATCAGACTATTTTCCCTTGCAATTTCTCTGTAGTGGTCGATTCACGTACTATCGGGACCTTTGATCTCTGATTGCAGGATTTTCCCTTAAGGTATTTTCTCCATTGCCTACAGTTTCAAGGGCAACTTCGATCTACTATAAATTTTGACTCTAGGGTCCATTTGATGAGTTCCACATACCGTTGGAAAGCTACTTTCGAGCATCATCCATTGGAGGGGTTCTGATTTATATTTGAGTTCTTCTATGACTTGTAATATGGATGAAAATCTCTCTATTCTTTTGCATCCTTGAGACAATAAAAAACAAATAATGCAGAGGGTGACAACATTCCCTATCTCTCTTTGAATTTGCACGGGTGAGTTTATGGGGAGCAATTTTTAGGTGGATGGGCCAAAATTTTGGGAAACATATTCTAGGTTGAAGGGTCAAGTTCCTAGGTAGTTTTTGGGAGGCCAAAGTTTATCCTAGGAAAATTAGACAAGGTCGAGTTTGTTGGGCTTTACAAAAGGGAAGTTTGACTAGTTTTACCAATATATTGTTGGTCAGGTTAACCATCATATTGACTAGCATAATTGGGTTTATCTCTTGTTGATTTGAAGAATTTCTCTAAGGAAAAGGTTGTTGGGTATTCCTTCAAGTGGGTTTTCTTAGGGTAAATATTTTATTATCTTTCTTCAATGTGATGTTTATTGTTCTTGTGCATTTACGGTTGAATATATGAAGTGTAATATCTTAATGATGACTTGGAAGTGCTAAAGAATATACACATCATTAGAAGTAACTATCAGTTTTCAGAAATTAGTGCTTGTACGTTTTCACTTGAAAAATAAACATTTTATCAGAGCTTTGGTGAATGAAAGGAAATTGATATCACTTTTGAAGAGATTTGGTAAAAGAAATGGCTTTGAAGATCACTCTTAAAGAGACCTACATCTACAATCAGATTATTTGCCTATATCCATGGGTTGCTCTATGAAGTCAAAGAATAAGCTAGAAGGAGCTTCAAATTTTAGGGCTTGGAAGACAAGGATTGACTTCATTCTTGCAAAGAATGATGTCTTAGACATTGTGAAGGGAAAGGGCACTAAACCTTTATATGATGAAGGAAAAGTAAAATATGAGAAGGATGAAATCACATCCAGAAGTATTATTGTAGATTATGTCAAAGTTCATTTGATTCCATAAGTCATAAATATTGACACCTCAAATAAAACGTATGATGCCCTGGTTGGATTATACACCATAAACAACATTGTTCAAGCAATGATTTGAAGAATGAGCTTTGTGATGTTAAAATTTTAAGAAATGATATTGTGACCTCACATTTCATGAGGATCTCTTAATTAAGAGATCAACTTCAAGCAATTGATGAAATTATTTCTGATAAAGAACTTGCAACTACAACAATTAATGATTTTCCTGACTCATGGGATTCGTTTGCATCTAGTATCTGTGGCAGGAAGGATATTCCAATTTTTGAAGAACTATGGATCTCATATACTTAAGAATAATCTAGACTTATATCAAAGGGAAGGATTCAAAGACTTGAAGAAGTTAAATCTCAAGAATTTTATGTTTTAAGAAGGATGGATGGAGAAATAAGTTTGGTTTCCAAAGAAGAAATGAAGATAGAAGAACTAGAGGTAGAAGACTTGCTCCTCAAGGGATGAATAATATGTCGAAGGTTCAATGTTATCATTGTCACAAATTTAGTCATTACAGAAGCCATTGTCCTAGAAGATCGAATGATAGAAATATAAAGGGAAAGAAACATGCTACCATAGTAGGCATTGATAAACATAAAAAGAAACCCAAGAATGAAAATCCCGATGACAAAGATTTATTATATTTTTTTTATCTTTCGGGTTTTGTTGCAAATAATGATTACTTGTGGTTGTTAGATAGTGGTGCTTCAAGACACATGACGGGAGATCATGAAAATATCACAAGTCTGATGGTGTTGAAAATAGCAACAAGAAATGCTAAAAATAGAAGTGCTAAAATTAGCACTGCTATAAATAGCATTTCAGGATACCTTCCTATTTTAGTTAGTCCCTCAACTAAAATTGAGAAGTAAAATTAGAATTTTCTCTTAGCAGTTGTTTGATTAATAATTGATTAATTCATCTTGAGTTAATTAGTTGGAGAAAATCAAACATGAAGTCTATGTGAGGACATGCAACAGTTATCCCATTGATAGAAGGAATTTATCCCTTAGTTAAAGAGATAAGGATGAGTTGTAATTTGAGTTGTAATTAGTTAGCTCAGTTAACTAAGTCCAGTTAGATTAGTTCAAATAGTTTGTTGAACTAATTGTGAGTTTAGTTAATTAATGCATGCATGCATGTAACTGTTGCACTTCAGATAACTAAATATTCTCTCGTAAATAACTCATGCATGTCAATGCAGACAGAGACCCAGTTGAGATCAGATGATGGGACATTGTAATATCAGTTGCAGGAATATTCCATGGAGGATATCTCTTGCATGTAGAAGGAATTCATTCCTTGGAGATTATGCAGTTACTTTTGGGTTTGGTGAGTGTGTGATGAGGCCAATTCACACAAGTGGCAGCATTGGACCCCAAGGAAAACTGCACAAGGAAATAGGAGGTTTGGAGGGCTAAGGGAAGGCATATCTTATGTCTATTCAGTCTGTGAGCTGTATTGTTCAATTGTACTACGAGAAGGATAGCTTGTGAGTTGATGCTTTGTGTAATCTGAACATATTTCCACTTGTATGATAATACAAATATTGGGGTTTTTAGCTGAGGCTTTCCCCGGAGTATTCTTCTGTGTTCATGTGTGATTGATTTCTCATCCTCAGTTATATGTGTTCTATTTGATCTTGCTCAAATTTTATTAAGGTTCCGCAAGTTTGTTGTAGAAGTAGATCTTGTATTTTGCTTTAGTATATTGCATAATTTGTTGATCTACAGTGGGAAATTCTACATGGTATTAGAGCAAAGGTGATCAAAGCAAAGAACAGTATACAAAGAAGGGAGAAGTTAGAAGTTTCAAGTTCCTGATTATAGAATTTCAATTCTTATCACATCTCAAATTTCACCAATGGCGTTCAACGGTTTAAGGCTCGAGTATGCTCTTGATGGCAACTCGAATTATATAGCCTGCAAGGATCGCATGGAAGCAGTATTAGAGGACAACGGTCTAAAGGACCTCATTGATCAAGAAGTTCCCAAACCAGCAGTAGCTAATGCTACAGAATTGGTGGAATGGAAGAAATGTGTGGCTAGAGCGAGGAGAATCCTCCTGGAGGGAGTTCGAGACCACATTGTCTCAAGCCTCCATGGGAAGGAGACACTGTTTTCGATGTGGAAAACATTGAAAGATCTATATCAAAAAACAATAATCATAGGAAGTTGGCACTGAAATACAAGATTCGGAAAATCAAGTGTGAAAAGGGAGACACGATCTCTACATATCTAAACAAGCTCACCACCTGCAGAGATGAACTTGGAAGTGTAGGGATCATAACAACCGATTATGACATGGTGAGTCTTGCGCTTCTCGATCTTCCTAAGAGTTGGCATAACTACCAAGACTCAGTAAATGGAAGAGAAAAACTTCCAAATTGGGAACGACTTTGGTCAGATCTGATGTAGGAGGAGATAAGAAGAAGCACTAGAGATGGATCCTCTTCAAAGAAAGATGATGAGGAAAATCTAGCCTTAGCGAGTAAGGTGAGGAAAGGGAAAGGGAAGGCATCCCATTCCAAATCCAGTTCTTGCCATGGTGGGAAGACGTTTGACAAATCAAAAGTGTGATGCTTTCATTGTCATGAAGTGGGCCATTATGTTACGAATCGTCCATAGAAGAAATCCAAGAAGGGGTCCTCGAAGAGATTTGATGATGAGGCATTGGCCTCATAGTTTGAGTTGGATTTCTCTCTCATTGCATGGATGGTTTCATCCATGGTGGGATGTGTTTGGTACCTGGACAGTGGAGCTTCATTCCACATGTTAGGTGACAAGAATATTTTCAGTACCTTGGAGGAGAAGGATCTCCAGATGCAGATCAAGATGGGTGATGATGGAAAGTACCGTGTTTCAGGTGAAGGTATAGTTGTGTTTCAGAAGGAGCATGGAGCTCCTCTCACCCTGACTGATGTAAAGTATGTACCGGGTCTGAAGAAGAATCTTGTGTTTGTTGCTATGCTAGAAGATAAAGGCTATGATGTAGTCTTTAGTAAAGGAAAGGTATTCCTGAGGCATATTAGCACTGGACAGACCAAGCGAATCAGGATTCGAGTAAAGAATCTCTACAAGTTGGAGGTAGACGACTATGCTGCATTGAGTTCCAAAGCTAAGATGGTGTAGAGCCAATATGTTGGTGAGCTATGGCATAGAAGATTGGGCCACTTGCACCATGGAGCCCTGAAGATCATGCAGCATATTTCTAACAGACTTCCCAAGGGAAAACTGGAGCAGATGAATACATGCAAAGGTTGTACCTTGGGTAAGTATGTGAAATATTCCTTTCCAGATCGATATAGTAGAGCTGGAGCAATCCTGGAGCGAGTTCACACAGATGTTTGTGGACCATTCTCTACACCTCCACCGCTAAACAAAGGTACTATGTTATTTTTATTGATGATTTTTCTCGTAGATGTTGGATCTACTTTATGCAAGGGAAGTATCAAACCTTTTTGAGGTTTTGTGAGTTTAAATCCGTAGCAGAGAAAGAATCTGGAAAGAAAATAAAATCCTTGCGTAGAGACAATGGTGGAGAGTATTTCTCTCAACAGTTTAAGGACTTCTACGCTACAGAAGGAATTAAACGGGAGTTAACAACACCCCATAACCCGTAGCAGAATGGGGTGGCTGAAAGGAAGAACAGATCGATTGTGGGAGCAGCTCGAGTGATGTTGCATGACCAAAGCCTACCACTTCATTTGTGGGCTGAGGCATGCAATACAGTAGTATACTTGCAGAACAGAAGCCCACACCATATATTGGGGATGAAGACACCTATGGAGGGCTTTTCCGGGAAGTGACCAGATGTGAGTCACTTCAAGATCTTTGGATCATCAGTTTATTGCCATGTGACCAAAGATGCCCAGAGGAAGCTAGATCCAACATTTGAGTTGGGGATACTTGTGGGGTACACTGATACACCCCACAACTATTGGGTGTACCTGCCTACCAGTCAGAGGACAGTGGTATGCAGAGATCTGAAGTTCGAGGAGCAGAAAGCCATGCGAGTATCACTTGAGAGGGAGCTCAAGTTGCATGCAGAGGAGGAAATTTTAGTTCCTAAGGAGGAGGAGCCTCATATTGATGTGGAACAGCCACATGCAGAGCATTTGGGAGTGGAGACATCCACTCATGCTGAGTCATCCAGAGATGGGCAAAAACGCTCAAGGGAAGCTGACAGATTAATGCTAGATGCGTAGGAGAATGTGGGACAGCCATCTTCTCAGTGCAGATAGAGGAGGTCACCCAAGCGGTACATTGGGTACATAACCCTCGTTGGGGAGTGTGTAGAGTCCGAACCTTCTTCATTTGAGGAGGCAGTGTAGCAACCAGTCTAGGTTGATGCAATGGTAAAGGAGTATGACTCTATCATTCGGAACAGTGTGTGGGATGTTGTCCCAAGACCTCAGGACAAGTTAGTAGTGAGTTCCAGATGGCTTTACAAGGTAAAGCAGGTAGCTGATGGTAGTGTTGAGAAACATAATGCAAGGTTTGTTTCCCGAGGTTTCTCACAGGTCGAGGGGATCGACTACAATGAGACCTTTGCTCCTATAGTAAGTTACTCATCTATCAGATCGATGTTGGCACTATCAACTCAGATGTGTTGGAAGATCCATCAAATGGACGTGAAGATAGCATTCCTTAATGGGAAGATTGAGAAGGAGGTGTACATTAAGCAGCCAGAAGGTTTTGAGACCTTCGATCGTGAGTCACATGTGTGCCGACACAAGAGGGCTTTGTATGGGTTGAAGCAAGCACCCCGTGCTTGGTACACCAAGATCGAATAGCTATTTCATCGAGTTGGGCTTCACTAAGAGTGAAGAAGATGCGAACCTTTACCACATCATGATAGAAGGTAAGCCATTGATCATTGTTATTTATGTGGATGATCTAACTTTGACAGGTGATGATTAGTTGATCCAGTCTTGCAAGGAGGACCTTGCAAGAGAGTTAGAGATGAAATACATGGGTCTTATGCACTACTTTCTAGGCATGGAGCTGTCGCAGAAAGATGGGGAAGTATTTGTGTCTCAAGGCAAGTATGCCAATGAGATACTCAGGGGCTTTCACATGGAGAAGTGCAAGCCCGTGCAGACTCCTCTAGCTGGGAACTGGTGGAAGGAGGATGCTACTTCAGGTGAGGTAGTAGTTGCTACTATTTATCGGTAGCATATGGGTTCACTTACTTATGTATCTAGTGAACACATGACCAAACTTATGCTTTGTGGTGAACCAGCTGAGTCAAGCTATGGTTCACCCTACCAAGCTGTTTTGGAAGGTAGTGAAGCATGTGCTGAGATACCTCAGAGGCACATCTCAGTATGGTTTATGGTACAGATGGACAGAGGGAGTGAAGCTTCAGGGCTTCACAGTTGCGGATTGGGCAGGGAGTCCATCAGACCGGAAGAAAACTTCTAGAGGAATCTTTAACCTTGGTTTAGCTGTAGTTTCCTGGTACAGTAGGAAATAGAGATCAGTTGCACTTAGCTCAGCAGAGGCTGAATACATGGCTGCTAGTCAAGCTGCATGTGAGGCCATTCGGATGCAGAAGATTCTAGTGGGATTGTTTGGTCAGAGGATGGATCCAACTGTGATCTACTACGATAATCAGAGTTGTATCAAACTCTCTGAGAATCCAATTTTTCATGATAGGTCCAAGCACATTGATATCCGATATCACCATCTTCGAGATTGTGTAGTCAAGAGGATCATGTTGTTGTTGTATATTTTGACCGAGGAACAGGATGCAGATATTTTGACTAAGGCATTGTCAAAATGCAAGTTCGAGTTCCACAGAGACAGGATTGGGGTTACTGATAATCCATTTCTTGTTGAGAAGGAGTGTTGAAAATAGCAACTAGAAATGCTAAAAATAGAAGTGTTAAAATTAGCACTGTTATAAATAGCATTTCAGGATACCTTCCTATTTTAGTTAGTCCCTAAACTAAAATTGAGAAGTAAAATTCGAATTTGTTCTTAGCAGCTGTTTGATTAATAATTAATTAATTCATCTTGAGTTACATAATTGGAGAAAATCAAACATGAAGTCTATGTGAGGACATGCAACAGTTATCCAATCGATTGAGGAATTTATCCCTTAGTTAAAGAGATAAGGATGAGTTGTAATTAGTTAGCTCAATTAACTAAGTTAAGTCTAGCTAGATTAGTTCAAATAGTTTGTTGAACTAATTGTGAGTTCAGTTCATTAATGCATGCATGCATGTAACTGCTACACTTCAGATAACTATTCTCCCATAAATAACTCATGCATGTCAGTTCAGATAGAGACCCAATTGAGATCAGATGATGGACAATGTACTATCAGTTGTAGGAATATTCCATGGTGGATATCTCTTACATGCAGAAGGAATTCATTCCTTGGAGATTGCGCAGTTACTTTTGGGTTTGGTGAGTGTGTAATGAGGCCAATTCACACAGGTGGCAGCATTGGACCCCAAGGAAAATTGTACAAGGAAATAGGAGGCTTGGAGGGCTAAGGGAAGGCATATCTTATGTCTATTCAGTCTATGAGTTGTATTGTTCGATTATACTGAGAGCAGGATAACTTGTGAGTTGATGCTTTGTGTAATTTGAACATATTTCCTCTTGTATGATAATACAGAGATTGAGGTTTTTAGCTGAGGCTTTCCCCAGAGTATTCCTCTGTGTTCATGTGTGATTGATTTCTCATTCTCAGTTATATGTGTTCTATTTGATCTTGCTCAAATTCGATTAAGCTTACGCAAGTTTGTTGTAGAAGTAGATCTTGTATTTTTCTTTATTATATTGCATAATCTATTGATCTACAGTCGGAAATTCTACAGATGGAAAAGAGATTATCTCAAAAGGTAGCTTGGAGATAACAACAGTTATGCATTCAAATGCAATGGGACAAAATCCATTGAGCTGGAATCAAGTGAATGTGTTCATCTTAGCAACATATTGTATGTACCAAGTTTCAAAAAGAATTTATTTTCCATTTCATGTTTGGAAGGTAAAGGATCTAGAGTAGAATTTGTTGTGCAAAAGTCCTTGTAAGTAAGAAGGGATAAAGTATAGACTCCGCTAGAGTAATTGGAGTTCATGAAGGAAGGTTATATAAACTCGTGAAACAACCAACTCTATCATTAGTGCATAATGATATAAATCCATGTCAACTATAGTATAGAAGATCTGATCACCTTCATTATAATTCTTTTCCAACTTTAAATTAGATGGTTTCAAGTGTTCTACAATTACAAATGGAGCATGAAGGAGTATGTAAAGGTTGCTTGCTTGGGAAGAATGTCAAGAAGTCTTTTTCAAGTAGTGAAAGTAGGTCCAAGGAAATATTGGATCTAGATCATTCTGATGTATTTGTTCTGATGCCAGTGAAATATATTGGAGGCTCTCTATACTATGTAACTTGTATTGATGGCTTCTCTCACAGGACATGGATTTACTTTACGAAGACCAAGGATGAAGTCTTTAGAAAAATTCAAGAATTCAAGAATTCAAGGATGAAGGCTAAAGTATAAACTTAACAGGAAAGAAGATCAAGATTTTAAGATCATATAATGGAGGAGAATGCACTTCCAAGGAACTCATTTCCTTCTCTAAAGAAGTTGGGATTAAGATTGAGTTGAGAGTCCCTTACAATCCACAACAAAAAGGAGTTGTTGAAAGAAAGAATAGGTCCATTGAAGAAGTTTTAAAGGAAATGATGCATGATTAGGATTTTCCCATGTTCATATGGATTGAAACATCCATGAAAATAATCTATATTAAAAATAGAAGTCCTCATCGAATCTTGGAAGACAAGACTCTTGAAGAAGCATTCATTGGACAAAAACCAAAGGTTGGGAATTTGAGAATCTTTGGTTGTCCAATTTACGTACATCCAAAGATAAAAGGAAGAAACTAGAGCCTTCAAGAAAGAAAGGAATATTTTTTGGATATAGCGAGTCATCAAAGGGCTATATAATTTATGTTCCTATATAATGATAGGTTGAAATCAATAGGGATGTTACCTTTGATGAGAGAGTTTCCTATTAGAAGTATAAATAAGTTCCCATGGAATTTGATGATGATGAATAACATGAGGCTCCCAAGGAAGAAGGCTTAGGTCCATCCAACCCTTTAGAACATCCCAGAGATCATCAAGAAGATCCAGAAGGGCATAGTGAACAAATGGATCCAGTTGTTGTTCTAGAAACCAAGAAGAGGCCAGCTTGGCTTAGATCTACTTTGCAGGAAGCAGAAGGACATGAAGCTCCATGGGGAACCTTCAAGGAAAGAAAGGGACTAAAGAGGTAGCCTGGATCTGTAACAATGATGACTAATCTCATTGATTCAAAATCTTCCAAATTAAAGAGGAAGCTAGCCAACAAGTTTGGAAGTATGCAATGATGGAAGAATACCAATCTATTATGAAGAATGATGTATGGGAAATTGTGCCTAGACCTTAAGGGAACTTAGTAGTGACCTCCAAATGGATATACAAGATTAAGTATGTAGTGGATGACAATATTGACAAATACAAGGTGATATTTGTGGCTAGAGGATTCTCCTAGAAAAAGGGAGAGAATTATGATGAAAATTTTGCTCCAATTTCTAGGTACACTACTATTAGATATATTATTTCTATTACTTCTTTTATGGGTTGGAATTTACATTAGATGGATGTAACGATTGCTTTCCTTAATGGTGTGATCAAGGAATAATTGTACATAGAAAATCCTAAAGGTTTTGAGGTTCACGAGAAAGAGTCTCGCGTTTACAGATTGAAGAAATCCACATATGGACTTAAGAAGGCACCTAGAGACTGGTATTCTCGAATTGATGGTTACCTAAAAAGACTTGGTTTCTCCAAAAGTGATGTTGATCCAAATCTATGTTTCAAGGTTGATAAGAATGAACGTGTGATTTTATTATTGTATGTTGATGACTTATTTTTGACAAGGGTAGAGAATCTCATTATTCAGTGTAAGAGGGAGTTGGCCTATGAATTTTATATGAAGTATCTTGGCTTAATGCACTACTATTTGGGACTAGAAGCATGACATAAGCTTGGTGAAATCTTCCTTGGTCAAGGAAATTATATTATTAATATCCTTCAGAAGTTTGAAATGATAGACTATAAATCTATGGTGACTCCCATGGTGACTAATCTAAGCCAGATTTAGTAGATCCATCCATGTACTGGAATTTGATTGACTCCTTGACGTATTTGGTTAATACTAGGTTGGACATTTTCTTTGCAGTGATCACTCTCATCTAGTTCCAGGTGGAACCAAGGCATGATCATTGGATTGCAGCAAATCATGTATCTATATATTTGTGTGGTACAATTGATTATGGTTTGAGAGATGTATCAAACAATGATATACAATTGCAAGGATATACAAATTCATATTGGGTAGGGAGTGCAAAAAATAGAAAGATTACATTCGGAATTTGCTTTAGTTTGGGCTCTGCTATGATTTCTCGGATGAGCAGGAAGCAGAGATTTGTTACACTCAACATTGTCAAGGCTAAATATATTGCAACCAACTTAGTGAGTTGTGAAGCATTTTGGCTTATAAAGTTACTCGTAGGACCATTTGATTAGGTGTTCGAATCAACCGTGATATATTGTGATAATAAAAGATGTGTGAATCTTGAAGATAGTTCGGTTTTCCATGATAGGTCAAAGCACATTGATATCAAGTACCACTTCATTCATGACATGGTGTAGAAGGGAGTAATTAAGCTCTAGTACATCTCTATGGATGAGTAGATAGTTGATATTCTTGCAAAGCCTCTTTCCAGAGTGAAGTTTGTATATGTCAGAGACAAGCTTGGACTTGTTGATAATACCTCCCTTAGTGAGAGGGAGTGCTAATGAGATAGCATTAGGGACAACCATTCTCCCTGTGCCAAGTATATCTGACATTAGGAAGAATGGCCCTAGAGGCCCATGATTACTTAGTTGTCACACATCAATCTTAGACTCTCTAGAGAGGTTAGGTGAGCACATTTACTATCAGGCCTAAAATTATTCATGAAGAGTGAGGCCTTTGGAGATTCACCACGAATCAAAGATATTGATTGAAATGATGGTGAACCAAGACTAGTCTATATATCATATGTCAGAGGGATCAAAATTATGGTGACTAGTTGATGCTAATATTATACAATGTGTCAGGATTACTGACCAATATTATGGTGAAGATGCACCATATGTCATAGGTATTGAACAAAATTATGATACCTAGTGGATGTTGTAGGTTTTTACAATAGGTAAAAGTCTTGACCAGAATTATGGTAATTGAATGATGCTAGTGTTGATGATGAATTGTTGTAACCTTTTCTTAGAGAAATTTGTCAACAAGAGAACATCTGATGTAATTATGAATACCTCCCTAACTAAGAGTGAGTGTTGAATTTCGTAGCTATGGCTGGTCTTCCTAACTAATATTTTATCCCTTGAAATACATAATAAAAAATATAAGACATGTTCTTAATGTCATTTTATTATTATCCCTTGAAATGATTAATGTAAGACATGTTCTTCATGTCAGTTTCAAAAGAGAAAATTTTGAATATTGAATTTCTGGCTCCAAACTTGTCAATTCATCCCTCCTTCAAGTCAAATTGGCCACAATGAAGAGAAACCCATTCAAGCTATACATAAAACTATATATAAGGAATTCAACCTCTTCCATAAGGCACAATTCGATCTCACACACAACAAAGTATCTTCTGGGCATCCAAGCGATGGAGAAGAAGAAGAAGGATAAATACATCTCAAGCATATTCTTTATCTATCTTTGACTTTTCTCATGAAATTTTCCAGGCATATTATGGACAATAGGTCAAAATTATTGGCAACAAGGTCAAAATTATGGGCAACATAATTTGGGCAGAAGGGTTGAGCTTTTAGGTAGTTTCTAGGAGGTCCAATTTCGGTTAAGTAGATTAGATAGGGTCGAGTTTGTTGGGCTTGAAAAAAGGGAAAGTTGACCAAGTTTGACCATTATATTGTTGTTCATTTTGACATCCTATTGACTAGTAGAATTAGGTGTATCTCTTATTGAATTGAAGAATTTATCTAAGGAAAAGGTTCTTCCCCCAAGTGGGTTTTCCTAGGGAAAATATTTTGTTATCCTTGTGGATTATGATATCTAATATTCTTCTGCATTTGTGGTTGAATTTATAATGTGTAATTGCTTAATGATAAATTGGAAGTGCTAAAATAATATCTACATCATTATAAGTAATTACTAGTTTTCAAAAATTAGTGCTTATATCTATTTCACTTGAAAAATCAATAAGGTCAGGCTTACCTTTGAAAGTCCCATTGAAGTTTAACTTGATAAATCCTAGGGGAGGGGGAGACCATTCCAAAGGGGAAGAGGATTTAGGAGGGTGAGGAGAACTAATAATGAAGGAGGATGGATGAAAATCCCAACTAAAAAGGAGATGATACTCTTGGGAGTGATATTTAAGGACATCCATAGTCAAACAAGCAGTTTGGAGTGTTTCAAGAGTATTCATTTTTATTTTCTCCCATATTTCGGTGGTTTATCTCTCTTTATCTTTGAAGATAATTTAGTTTTATTCTTTCCACACTTCCTATAGGATCATAACAAGAAATAGAATCCAAATTATATTGACAATGGGACTTTAGAAACGATTCTTCCTCTAGGAGGAGATGGTAAGATAGATATTATCTTTATTACGATATATTTGATTAAACAAGGTAGAACCCTAGTCCAATTGTCATGTCCCTTTCCAAGTGATCGTCAAACGGGAAAAAAATAAAAAAACTAGACCCATCGTAAACATCCATGGTATTTAGATGATCCATGGTATTTCAAATGACACATGGTAATCACCCATGGTATTTAGATGATCCATAGTATTTTCCCATGGTATTTTGATAGCTCATGACTTTAAAGGGAAGACTAGAGCTCTCTCATGAAGTGGATTTTGATATTGCCTTTTATATTTGGTCTGAGAGCACTTGGAGCTTGAAGAAAGGGTAAGAACCTAGTGTGAGGAGTGTAGTTTCGGTGGTGTGAGATCCACCTTAGTTGATCTAGCGAGAATTGGCTTTGGTGTTGAAAATATACACCTTAGGAAATCTATAAGGAGGGATCATATTAGATTTCTCATTTGTGCTTAAATGGACAAAGAATAAAGAGGGGTCATAGAGATCCTTCACAGGTGCTTTATATTATAGAAGAGTGAATCAGACCTCTCAACTAGGCCCAATGTTGAAGAAATATCATTTTGAAGGAAAAAATAATCTTCAACAAACAATAGAGCCAAGCATGTGATTACTGCAGGAGTTTCACAAGTTCATTTTGCATAAGGAAGAAGATTAATTAGCATGCAATGTTGAATATTAATAAAATAATCGGCTGCATTGTTTTTTCCAATTCTCAGAATTTATTATGTTTTTATGCTACATAAGGGTTTAATGTTTAACTGAATACAAACTACTTGATGAAATGTCCCAATGGTTTTTTCTTGCAAACTATTTGTTAAAATGTTTTAAATAAAATGTATTAGCTTATGTTGAAAAGGGACATTACAATGGTATCATAATTGTGCATCCTTCCAACCTTAGGGGTTGAAGGATAATTTCAAACTTCTTTTGACATCAGTTCCATTCATCATTGGTGGGTTCCTTAGGAAATATGGAGTCTTTGTAGGATATTTTTTATGGTAGGGGATAATCTTGGAAAATTGTGTTCATCAAAAGATACCCCTCTTAGCTCATTGGAGGAGGTGATAAAATGTTTGCATAAGGGGGATCAAACACCTTCTCAGTTGATGCAAGCAGTTATAATTCCAACAATGATTTACTTGGGTGAGCATAAGAGACATAAGGATAAGGAGGTAATACTTGATGTCACTTGTCGCTTAAGTGAACTTCTAAGGGTTACAACTCCTCAATTTACTTACAAGGAAGATATAATGAAGGAGAAATTCATATTGATTGTTGAAAGTATTCAAGGGTTAAATGGCATAAAAAATACTTATTTTAGTAACAGGGCTAGGATTCTAAATTTGATGGCACAAGTGAAATCATGTGTTTTCATGATTAATTATGATATTATTTTACAGATGTTCCATCTT
This sequence comes from Pinus taeda, assembly GCA_000404065.3. Taxonomy (NCBI): domain Eukaryota; kingdom Viridiplantae; phylum Streptophyta; class Pinopsida; order Pinales; family Pinaceae; genus Pinus; species Pinus taeda. The sequence continues at coordinate 61,059 of APFE031259575.1, read as the reverse complement.
TTTCTCGATCTCATCAATGGGGATCATGAAAAATCTATTTGTGGTGATATGAGAACCATTATGACTAAAAATATTGAGGAAAGTGATGATATTTCATAGCCCATCATATATTTGTTAGTGGTTATTTTGGAACAACAAAATTTCATCTCTATAACTCCTTACAACTTAGTACACAATTTTGTCAAACAATGTGAAGGGAAGGTGAAGCCTCACTTTTTTAATGAGGAATTGATGGAAGAAATCGAAAAGGTTGATGGGATTTATGTGGAACCACATTCTTTATATGCCATCATATGGGAGAATGATGGTAGTGTGAAATATATTATCATTGGTTGGAGTATCGGTTCACTTATTTATTTTACAAATATTTCAAATGAAACTCCCAAGGGTTATACTTAGGACGAGATCAAAAATATTATATAAGACCTCTTAAAAACGAAGGTAAAACTTAGGAGGCTAAAAGAAACAATATTAAAGAAGGAAAATGAGCTTGAGGTGTGTGGAATCATGTGTTCTAGGACAACTAACAAGCTTTCTAGTATTGAGGAGTAGTTGAAATTCTTGATGGGGAAGCAACATAAACATGTTCTTGAGTTGCATTTAGCAAGACCAAGAGGTCAAATGTACAACAACCCTCTTCAAAAGTACATAGACAAGGCTTGCAACACCTTGAGTTCACATTTTAATATGAGTGGATATGTGATTAATGATCATCCTTGCACATTATTATCAAGCCCACATAGATATAGGGTGATGACACATAAGCATGGGATGGAGGGTTGGTATAAGGTGTTTCATGTTGTTTCTACAAGATGGTTCTTTTATGGGGATGTAGGGAAGAGAGAGAGATATAGCATATTGGTATTCCATATGTCATTAGAGTAGCATGGTGGAAGCATGATGGACTCCCAAGTTGGAAATTGGATCCAAGTGGAGTACATCATGGGAGGATTCTCTGACATCCTTCCCTTGGTTGGTTTATTCAAATATGCTACCACCTTTAGGGTATATAAAGATACCAAGGTTTGGGATCCAGGGATTTTTATGATGGATGATTTGTTTCACTATGGCAATGAGTTGGTAAGAAGTATCGAGATCGATAATATCATATTGATGCAACAAAATATTAGAAAAGTCTTCTTCAAATTCATTTGTGATGCAGGAATTGGTCTTGGCATACAAGTTATGGATTTCATTTTATTGATGTAGTAGGAATTCTTCATATTCATTTGGGATCCTGGTATTGATGTGCAGACTCTGGAATTGACCGAGGACAAGTAATATTGAGAATGGAGGATTGTCATGTCCCTTTCCAAGTGATCATCAAAAGGGAAAAAATGGGACCTATTGTACGTGTTTCCCATAGGAAGTCCTTGGTTTTAAAAACTATGCCAGGAAACCAACTCAACTAGCCTTTAGGTTTAAGCTGGCCCATGAACCAGAGTGGGCTCCCTTAGTTGTTACAAGGCTTTGTTTAACATTGTTCACATGTCATTGAACAATAGCCTTTGAATCACAATGGAAAGTTTATGGTTTTAAGTGGGCATGGTTGGTGATCAATGACAATCCCTATTCATGATTAAAGCCCTCTCTCACAGGGTCCCTTCAGAACATGTCAACTTCCAGCCTAACAGAATGACTTAGCTTTTCAAGGATTATGATAGAAGAATGTAAGGAGATTCTTAATAATTAAGTAGTAAGACAGACTTCTTAACAACTAGGGAAATTTGGATGCGTGTAGAAGATTTCTACAACCCAACAAAACACATTGTAGAGGATGATAGAAGGCCAAACTGAAACCAATTGTAAGAGGAGTTATTTCAGACAGAGTAGTCCAATAGGCTAATCTCTTTTAATGGCTATTAGAAGGCATAAAGCAAAAACCAGTCAAAGAGGAGTTATCTTTGACAAACAATCCAATAATATAATCTCTTTCTAAAGGTTATGATTTTGCAGGATATTTCAAAGAGATTAAGACTTAATCTACACTTACCCAGACCTTCTATGAAAACTTGAATATGTGCATAAAGAGAGTATGAAAGTAGTAGAAAGACATACTAGAAAACACAAAATTCTATCAAACTGGAGTCGAAAGGCTTTCATTAGAAATCCTATAATAGAATCTACTACAAAGTGAAGAGACTTGGCATCAAAATCCCACACCTATCATCTCAATTGATGAAGTATTTATACAATTTATTACAAAATATCTTGATTCAAAATATCAAGATTTGTTACAAATATCTCAAATTGTGTTACACAAATATAACTGAAATATAGGACATTCAAAACCAATGAATCTACTTGTCACTATATTTGTGGATTTATGGTAACAAAGAAGAGAAATTCAAATTTTATAGCAACTCTTATTTGATGAGGTGGCCTCCAAGTCACTAATTGTCTTTCAGCGTTTTCTTCCCGAATTTCTGAAAAATAGGGTCCTGTAATCCTTTTGTATATCCATAAACATAATAGATGTTAGAAAACTGAAAGAGGTGTTTGTAAATGATGATGCTGGAAAGAAAAACCTCTTTCATTTTTTGAAAATTCCTTTCTACCTGCTTGGAAACCGCATTTGAAAACACTGACTAAAAACAGGAAAATTCGGGAAACTATGCCTGCAATGCTTCATCCGAAACTCCCAAACCATAACAGATGTTAGAAAACCAAGAGATTTTTTTGTAAATGAGTATGTTATCAACAAAAACATCTTTCCATTTTTTAAAATTCGTTCTCTGTTGTTTGTAAACCATGTTTGAATTTATTGTGTTGTATAAAAGACAAAACATAGTTTTAACTGATTATGAAACGAACATATGACATGGAGGTAGGAGGAGACATGGAGGTGGGAGATAATGAGGAAACACATAGTTGATGGAAAATTATGTGACTGGGGGTAAATATACAATGGTGGGAAGGAGAGGGTTAGGTAGTTTTCAAAGGAGGGGGGCGAGTGGTATATGGTTTCGAGCAGGGGGTGCGAATTGATAAGAAGATGCCATGTCGCATGGGGACCATGAAAAGCGATGTCGCTCCCTCCCCCCATCGTTAACGTGAAAAAGGATGAGGGGGTAGGAAATGGTTTCATCACCATTGATCTAGCAGGAAAATATTAACCGTGCAAAAAGCGCTCGAACTTTTGTGAAAGCGACAAGATGTCTTGTCAATCCTCGATCATAGGTTAAAATCTAATTTAAAATTTATTACATCATTTAATCATGTTTAAATGCACGATTAACTAAATCAACCGGCTAATGAAACTTAAATTTACATTTTTGAGGTTGCATTTACTCTTGCAGACCCATTTATTATTTCTAAACTACTAAAACCTATTATATCAACAAATTTAAATTATCAAAACTAATCATGTTACAATGAGACCCATAGTAAACATCCATGGTATTCAGATGACCCATGGTATCCACAAATGGAATTTTGGATGAACCATGGTATTTGAATGACCCATGGTAATTTCCCATGGTATTCAAATGATCCATGGTATTCTCCCATGGTATTAGGATGGCCATTGGTATTTTTGTTGAAAAGTGTGCAACAAGAAATGTTAAAAATAGAAATTGCTAATAATAGCACTACTATAAATAGTCGGGCTATAAATAGCAGTTCAGCCATTGGAGATCATAGCAAAAATGGGCGAAAAGTGAAAGTGCTAAAAATAGCTTTTCTAAAAATAGCATTTCGGGATCCCTTCTCATTTTAGTCAGTCCTTGAGGAAGTAAAATTCGAATTTGATATCAACAGCAGTTTGGAAATTAGTTAATTAATTAATTAATCTTGAGTTAATTAGTTAAGGACAATCAAACTTGAAGTCTATGTGAGGACATGCAACAGTTTCTCCATTAATTGAGGAATTTAACCTTCAGTAAAAGAGATAAGGATGAGTTGTAATATTGAGTTCTAATCAGTTGACCTAGTTTAACTTAGTCAAGTCCAATTAGATTAATTTAACAGTTTGTTAAATTAATAAGAGTTCAGTTAGTTAATGCTTGCATGCATGTGACTACTATAATCCAGATAACTAAGTATTCACTCATGGATAACTCATGCATGTCAGTTCAGTCAAAGACCCAATTGAGATTAGATGGAGGGACAGTGTATTATCAGTTGCTAGGATACTCCTTGGTGAATATTCCTTGCATGCAGAAGGAATATTATTCCTTATGGATTGCACAGTTGGACCTGAGGTTACAGTAAGTGTGATGAGGCCAATTCACACATGTGATATCATTGGACCCCAATCAAAATTGCACAAGGAAATAGGAGGCTTGGAGGGCTTGAGGAAGATATATTCTATGTTCATTGAGTCTGTGAGCAGTATTGTTTGAGTGCAGAGAGATCAGGATAGCTTGAGAGCTAATTCTTTTTGTAACTTGAACAAGATTTCCACTTGTATGATAATACAGAGGTGGGGTTTTAGGTTGGTGCTTTCCCTAGTGATATATCTTCTTTGTAATGGTTGATTACTTCTCATTCTCAGTTATATTTGTTCATGCTTGATGTCGCTCATGTTCGATTAAGCTTCCGCTCAATTGTTGTAGAAGTAGATCAAGTTTTTTGCTTTAGTACATTGCATTGCCAGATGATATACAGTGGGAATTTCTACATGGTATCAGAGCAAAGGTGATCAAGGAAGAACAGTATACAAGCAAGAGAAATGCAAAGTTTGGTTTCTGAATAATGAATTGAGTTCTTATCACATCTATTTCATCGATGGCATTCAATGGGTTAAGACTCGAATATGCCCTTGATGGCAGTTCGAGTTATATAGCCTGGAAGGATCGCATGGAGGCAGTATTGGAAGACAACGGTCTCAAGGACTTCATTGATCAAGAAGTCCAAAAGCTGACCGATGCTACTTAACTGGCAGAATGGAAAAAGTGTGTGGCTAGAGCAAGGAGAATCCTCCTAGAGGGAGTTTGAGATCACATTGTCTCAAGACTCCATGGGAAGGAGACTCCATTTTCAATGTGGAAAACATTGAAAGATCTTTATCAGAATAACAGCTATTAGAGGAAGTTGGCGCTAATGGAAAAACTTCGAAAGATCAAGTGCAAAAAGGGCGACACAATCTCTACGTTCTTGAACAAGCTCACCACCTACAGGGATGAGCTTGCAAGTGTAGGGGTCATGACTGCTGATGACGACATGGTGATTCTAGCACTCCTCGGTCTTCCAAAGAGCTGGAATAGCTACTAGGACTCTGTTAATGGAAGAGAGAAAATGTCAGATTAGGAACGACTTTGGTCAGATCTGATGCAAGAGGAGATAAGGCGGAGCACCAAGGATGGTTCTTCATCAAAACAGGATGATGAAGAAAATATAGCTTTAGCGAGTAACGCTAAGAAAGAGAAAGGGAAGGCATCCTAATCCAAATCTTCTCATGGTGGGAAGAAGGTTGAAAAGTTGAAGGTGTGATGCTTTCACTTTCATGAAGTGGGCCATTATGCTATGAATTGTCCACAAAAGAAATCCAAGAAGGGTTCCTCTAAGAGATCTGATGGTGATGCACTAGCTTCACAATTTGAGTTGGATTTCCCACTTATCGCATGCATGGTTTCATCTATGGTGCGATGTGTTTTGTACCTAGACAATGGAGCTTCCTTCCACATGTCGAGTGACAAGAATATTTTCAATACATTGGAAGAGAAGGATCTCCAGATGCAGATCGAGATGGGAAATGATGGAAATACTGTGTCTCGGGGGAAGGTACAATTGTGTTTCAGAGGGAGCATGGTGATCCTCTCACCCTATCTATTATTAAATATGTACCAGGTTTGAAAAAGAATCTTGTGTCTGTTGTTATGCTAGAAGATAAAGGCTATGATGTAGTCTTTAGTAAAGGAAAAGTGTTCCTAAGGCATATCGGCACCTCATAACCCACAACAGAATGGGGTGGCCGAAAGGAAGAACAAATCTATTGTGGGAGTAGCTCGAGCAATGTTGCATGACCAAGGCCTACCAATTCATTTGTGGGCAGAGGCATGCAATACAATAGTGTATCTTTAGAATAGAAGTCCTCATCATGTTTTGGGGATGAAGACACCTATGGAGGCTTTTTCGGGGAAGTGACCAGATGTGAGTCACTTCCATATCTTTGGATCACCATTTTTCTGTCATGTGACCAAATATGCTCGGAAGAAGCTAGACCCAACAACTGAGTTAGAAATACTTGTGGGGTGCATAGATACACCCCACAACTACCGTGTGTTTCTGCCTGCCAGTTAGAGGACCGTAGTGCACAGGGATCTGAAGTTTGACAAGTAGAGAGCCATGCGAGTGTCACTTGAGAGGGAGCTCAAGTTGCATGGTGATGAGGGATTTTTAGCTCCAAAGGAGGAGGAGCCTCCTGATGATGTGGATTAGCCACATGCAGAAGATCTAGTAGTGGAGACCACCATTGCCGGAGAGTCTTCCAGATATGGGTGGAAACGCTCACGGGAAGCTGACAGATTGATGCTAGATGTGAGATAGAATGTGGGGAAACCATCCTCTCAGCGCAGACAGAGGAGATCTCCCAAGAGATACATTGGCTACATGGCCCTGGTTGGGGAGTGTGTAGCAACCAAAACTTCTTCTTTTTAGGAGGCAGTGCAGCAACCTATCCAGGTTGATGCAACGGTAGAAGAGTACGATTGTATTATGCGAAACAGTGTGTGGGATGTTGTCCCTAGACCTAGGGACAAGTCAATGGTTAGTTCCCAATGGATTTACAAGGTAATGCAGGCAACTGATGGTAGTGTTGAGAAACACAAGGCAAGGTTTGTTGCCCGAGGTTTCTCACAGGTTGAGGCGATCGACTACGATGAGACCCTTGCTCCCATAGCAAGGTACTCATCTATCAGATAAATGTTAGCTCTATCAGCTCAGATGGGTTGGAAGATCCATCAGATGGATGTGAAGACAGCGTTCCTTAATGGTAAGATTGAGGAAGAGGTATGTATTGGGCAGTCCGAAGGATTTAAGACCTTTGATTGCGAGTCACACGTTTTCCAACTCAAGCGAGCACTGTATGGGCTTAAACAAACACCTCGTGCTTGGTATACCAGGATCGACAGCTATTTCACCGGATTGGGCTTCACCAATAGTGAAGTAGATGTGAACCTTTACCACATCATGGTAGAAGGTAAGCCATTGATTATTGTACTTCATTTCGATGATCTGATTTTGACAAGTGATGATCAAATGATCAAATCTTGTAAGGAGGACCTTGCAAGAGAGTTCGAGATGAAGGACATGGGCCTCATGCACTACTTTCTAGGCATGGAAGTGTGGAAGAAAGATGGGGTCTCAAGGCAAGTATGCCAATGAGATACTCAGGTGCCTACACATGGAGAAGTGCAAGCCCATGCAAACTCCTCTAGCTGGGAACTGGAGGAAGGAGGATGCTACTTCAAGTGAGGTAGTATTTGCTACTGTTTATCGGCAGCCGATGGGTTCACTTATGTATCTGGTGAACACACGACCTGACTTATGCTTTGCGGTGAACCAGCTGAGTCAAGCTATGGTTCAGCCTACCAAGCTATTTTGGAAGGTAGCAAAGCATGTGCTGAGATATATTAGAGGCACTACACAGTACAGATTATGGTACAGACGGACAGAGGGAGTGAAGCTGCAAGGCTTCACGGATGAGGATTGGGCAGGGAGTCCATCAGACAAGAAGAGCACTTCTGGAGGAATCTTCAACCTTGGTTCAACTACAGTTTCTTGGTATAGAAGGAAACAGAAATCAGTTGCACTTAGCTCAGTAGAGGCTGAATACATGGCTGTGAGTCAGGCAACATGTGAGGGAATTTGGATGTGGAAGATTCTAGTGGGATTGTTTGGTCAAATGATGGATCCTACGGTGATATATTGTGATAACCAGAGTTGCATAAAACTCTCTGAGAATCTAGTGTTTCATGATAGGGCCAAGCATATAGATATACGTTACCATCATCTACGGGATTGTGTGGTCAAGAGGATCATGATGTTGCAGTATATTTCGACCGAGGAGCATGATGCAGATATTTTGACAAAGGCATTGTCAAAATGTAAGTTCAAGTTCCACAGAGACAGGATCGAGGTTGCTGATAATCCCTTTCTTATTGAGAGGGAGGGTTGAAAAGTGTGCAACAAGAAATGCTAAAAATAGCACTGCTATAAATAGTCAAGCTATAAATAGTAGTTCAGCCATTGGAGATCTTAGCAACAATGGGTGAAAAGTGAAAGTGATAAAAATAGCTTTTCTAAAAATAGCATTTCAAGATCCCTTCTTATTTTAGTCAGTCCCTAGACTAAACATAGGAAGTAAAATTTGAAGTTGATATCAATAGCAGTTTGGAAATTAATTAATTAATTCATCTTGAGTTAATTAGTTAAGGAAAATCAAACTTGAAGTCTATGTGACGACATGCAACAGTTTCTCCATTAATTGAGGAATTTAACCTTTCGTTAAAGAGATAAGGATGAGTTGTAATATTGAGTTGTAATTAGTTGACTTATTTTAACTTAGTCAAGTCGAGTTAAATTAATTTAATAGTTTGTTAAATTAATGAGAGTTCAGTTAGTTAATGCTTGCATGCATGTAACTACTGTAATTCAAATAACTGAGTATTCACTCATGGATAACTCATGCATGTCAATTCAATCAAAGACCCAGTTGAGATCAGATGGAGGGACAGTGTACTATCAGTTGCTAGGATATTCCTTGGTGAATATTCCTTGCATGTAGAAGGAATATTATTCCTTATGGATTGCACAGTTGGACCTGTGGTTACAATGAGTGTGATGAGGCCAATTCACACATGTGATATCAGAGGACCCCAATCAGAATTGCACGAGGAAATAGGAGGCTTGGTGGGCTTGAGGAAGATATATTCTATGTCTATTGAGTCTGTGAGCATTATTGTTTGAGTGCAGAGAGATCAGGATAGCTTGAGAGCTAATGCTTTTTATAACTTGAACAATATTTCCACTTGTATGATAATACAGAGTTGGGGTTTTAGGCTAGTGCTTTCCCCAGTGATGTATCTTATGTGTTATGGTTGATTACTTCTCATTCTCAGTTATATCTGTTCATGCTTGATGTTGCTCATGTTTGATTAAGCTTCCACTCAATTGTTGTAGAAGTAGGTCAAGTTTTTTGCTTTAGTACATTGCATTACCAGGTGATCTACAGTGGGAATTTCTACATGGTATCAGAGCAAAGGTGATAAAGGAAGAACAATATACAAGTAGGAGAAGTACGAAGTTTGGTTTCTGAATATTGAATTGAGTTTTTATCACATCTATTTCACCGATGGCGTTCAATGGGTTAAGACTCGAATATGCCCTTGATGGCAGTTCAAATTATATAGCCTGGAAGGATCGCATGGAGGTAGTATTGGAAGATAACTGTCTCAAGGACTTCATTGATCAAGAATTCCAAAAGCCGACCGATGCTACTGAGCTGGCGGAATGGAAAAAGTGTGTGGCTAGAGCAAGGAGAATCCTCCTAGAGGGAGTTTGAGATCACATTGTCTCGAGCCTCCATGGGAAGGAGACTCCATTTTCAATGTGGAAAACATTGAAAGATCTTTATTAGAATAGCAGCAATCAGAGGAAGCTGGCGCTGAAGGAAAAACTTCGAAAGATCAAGTGCGAAAAGGGTGACATAATCTCTACGTTCCTAAACAAGCTCACCACCTGCAGGGATGATCTTGCAATTATAGGGGTCGTGATTGCTGATGACAACATGGTGAGTCTAGCACTCCTCGGTCTTCCAAAGAGCTAGCGTAGCTACTAAGACTCCGTTAATGGAAGAGAGAAATTGCCAGATTGGGAACGACTTTGGTCGAATCTGATACAGGAGGAGATAAGGTGGAGCACTAGGGATGGTTCTTCATCAAAACAAGATGATGAAGAAAATCTAGCTTTAGCGTGTAAAGCTAAGAAAGGGTAAGGGAAGGCACCCCAATCCAAATATTATCATGGTGGGAAGAAGGTTGACAAGTCAAAGGTGTGATGCTTTCATTGTCATGAAGTGGGCCATTATGCTATGAATTTTCCATAGAATAAATCCAAGAAGGGTTCCTCTAAGGGATCTGATTGTGATGCACTAGCTTCACAATTTGAGCTGAATTTCTCACTTATCGCATGCATGGTTTCATCCATGGTGGGATGTGTTTGGTACCTGGAAAGTGGAGCTTCTTTCCACATGTCGGGTGACAAGAATCTTTTTAGTACACTAGAGGAGAAGGATCTCCAGATGTGGATCGTGATGGGCGAAGATGGAAAATACTATGTCTCAGGTGAAGGTACAATTGTGTTTTAAAGGGAGCATGGTGCTCCTTTCACCCTATCCACTATTAAATATGTACCAGGTTTGAAAAAGAATCTTGTGTCCGTTGCTATGCTAGAAGATAAAGGCTATGATGTAGTCTTTAGTAAAGAAAAAGTGTTCCTGAGGCATATTGGCACCTCATAACCCACAACAGAATGGGGTGGCCGAAAGGAAGAACAGATCTATTGTGGGATCATCTCGAGTGATGTTGCATGACCAAGGCCTACCACTTCATCTGTGGGCTGAGGCATGCAATACAGCAGTGTATCTTCAGAACAAAAGTCCTCATCGTGGTTTGGGATGAAGACACCTATGGAGGCTTTTTCGGGGAAGCGACTAGATGTGAGTCACTTCTGTATCTTTGGATCACCAGTTTTCTGTCATGTGACCAAAGATGCTCAGAAGAAGCTAGACCCAACAGCTGAGTTGGGGATACTTGTGGGGTACACAGATACACCCCACAACTATCGTGTGTTTCTGCCTACCAATCAGAGGATCGCAATGTGTAGGGATTTGAAATTTGATGAGCAAAGAGCCATGCGAGTGTCACTTGAGAGGGAGCTCAAGTTGCATGGCAATGAGGAACTTTTAGTTCCAAAGGAGGAGGAGCCTCCTGATGATGTGGATTAACCACATGCAGAGGATCCAGTAGTGGAGGCCACCACTGCTGGAGAGTCTTCCAGAGACAGATGAAAACACTCACGAGAAGCTGACAGATTGATGCTAGATGTGAGAGAGAATGTGGGGCAGCCATCCTCTCAGCGCAGACAAAGGAGATGTCTCGAGAGATACACTGGCTACATGGCCCTGGTTGGGGAGTGTGTAGCCACTAAACCTTCTTCTTTTCAGGAGGTAGTGTAGCAACCAGTCTGGGTTGATGCAATGGTAGAAGAGTATGATTCTATCATGTAGAACAGTGTGTGGGATGTTGTCCCTAGACCTAGGGACAAGTCGGTGGTTAGTTCCCGATGGATTTACAAGGTAAAGCAGGTAGCTGATGGCAGTGTTGAGAAACACAAGAAAAAGGTTTGTTGCCCGAGGTTTCTCACAGGTTGAGGGGATCGACTACGATGAGACCTTTGCTCCTGTAGCAAGGTACTCATCTATTAGATTGATGCTAGCTCTATTAACTCAGATGGGTTGGAAGATCCATCAGATGGATGTGAAGACGACGTTCCTCAATGGGAAGACTGAGGAAGAGGTATACATTGAGCAACCCAAAGGATTTGAGACCTTCGATCGTGAGTCGCATGTTTGCCAACTCAAGCGAGCACTGTATGGGCTGAAGCAAGCACCCCATGCTTGGTATACTAGGATCAACAACTATTTCATTGGGTTGGGCTTCACCAAGAGTGAAGTAGATGTGGACCTTTACCACATCATGGTAGAAGGTAAGCCATTGATTATTGTACTTTATGTCGATGATCTGATTTT